>PNEQ01051037.1:0-51658 GCA_003012365.1 Medauroidea extradentata
TTTTTTTTTTTTTTTTTTTTTTTTTTTTTTTTTTTTTTTTTTTTTTTTTTTTTTTTTTTTTTTTTTTTTTTTTTTTTTTTTTTTTTTTTTTTTTTTTTTTTTTTTTTTTTTTTTTTTTTTTTTTTTTTTTTTTTTTTTTTTTACATCCTTTAAATGTTGATCCAAAGCTATTGCGCCATTCAGTGACTTGCACCTATACTCTGTCCACTCTAAGGTTGCAATAGAAGTAAAAATTTTTTAATGAAATTAATCATAGCAATTTAATTATATCTTCATTCCTCACATTGTAATTGTGCTGCGACACACTTACCTTGTATTTTTTCAATATTTCAAATGAAAGTTATGCTGTGCAAAAATTTTGTTGTTATTCACTTGCATGAATTAGCTGCAACCTTAGAATGGATAAAGTATAGAGACTAGGGTGAGTTATGATATACGCACTGATTTGCCCTTAGCACTCTGTACTTTTTGACTTAAACGACCAAAATTCGCTCTCGCAGGCAGCCACCTTAAGGGTTCTGCCTCGTAAGCGCTCTGTAGTGAATTTTAAATAAGGAATAAATATTAGAAAATTATAATTTCTAAATGGATTAATTTTTTTAATGAGTGAGTGAGAGATTTTGATCAGCGGTTAAGGTTCTTATCTAGGTAGGCTGCGTTGGTGTATGTGAGGCACAAAACCGATGGAGTGTTAAGAGTGACGTTGGTCGGCGTATGTAAAGTATTATCGCCTCTACACGTAAACCCAGCAACTGGCGCGCAGAGCTTCACTATTGTTAATACTTTTCTTTTAGAAGTTTAAGCGGTGACCGTGCTATTTTATTTGCGTTACTTAAGATTCGAATTCCAGCGCTTATTTATATTTCTGTGTTTTTCGAATCCGGTTAAAATTTTTCTAGATACAGCAGTTTAAAAATGCAGTTTTCAGCCATTTTGAGAGTCTTGAAAATCGTGTTTTCAATAAGCGATCCTAATTTTCAAACTGACAGAAACGTTGTTTTTAATGTGTTTTCTCTTAATAGATGTACAAATGTAATGCGCGTTGAGATGTTTCTTCCAAATATGATTACTTGTAACTCACTGTAATGTGTTTCAAGCACAGGTAGATAGGAACCTTAACATAGAGGTCTTTAGCGCTGGGTGAGAGTCGACATGAGGTGAGTGTGGAGCGGCGGAGTGGGGGGGGGGGATGAGATCCCTGAGAAGACCCTCCGACCAACGGCATCGTCCGACACGACTCCCATGTGCGAAAATATGTAGACTGACCCCGCCGGGAATCAAACCCGGTTCGTCTTGGTTGGAGGCGAATGGTCTGACCATTCGTCCACCGCGGGTTTTTTTTATGAGACTAGTGAGTAAATTTGGCCCATTTTCGTTTTGTACATAATAAATAAAAATGCAAGTAGTTGCTACGGTTAGAAACCTACAAATTTCAAGTTATTTTCTGACTGCAGACTACAGACTGTAAGTTGCAGCAGAGAACGATTTTGGCCAACAACTAAAATGTCCACTGTAGAGTAACCAATTGCAAGTAAATCAGTCAAATACACATATTACGTCACATTAAGGGCTTGTTCCCGAGTTTTTCTTCAGACTGGTGCCAATAACTCAAATATTTTTTAACCAAAAGTTTTGAAAAAATTTGAGTCAATTTGATATCACACGATGCACAATACTGTGGACGCGTTTTTTAAATAATGTACCATTCGCCAGCAAAAAAAAAGTAATTTCCTTCATTTTCGCTTATTTTCACGACGAAAAACGTGGTACTTTGGGTAATGAAATCTAGAAAAACCGTTCAGTATAATTCTACAAAAAAATTCAGCTACAAATTATAACATATAAGTGTCAAAACTGTGCAGCGAAATTTTGATATGAGTATTAGGTAGCAATAAAAAAATATTTTCGAAATCACTGCGAAACTCCGTTACAAGGCCTTAAGACCGGAGGCTTAATGATGTCACAGATTTTATTCAAGATTGTACATGTCGATGAGTTCTGGTCTGTTCCCAAATAAAAACGCGAATTTTCCATGTCTCTAACTTTTAGTTCATAAATATCATCGAAAATTTCTTCCTATCGTATAATATTTTAATTGTACGTAGAGTACTTATTGTTTAATTTCACCTCTAAATTTTACCAATTGAAAAGTTTTTTTTTTTTTTATACCTTATTGAGATACCGTGGCTGCAAGCGCTCACTGACTCCCGTGCTACCTTGTCACATGTACAACTGGCCACTCACTGTAGCAGCAGACAATGTACAAGTATCTGAGGACATAGTGTACACAGGACTGTGGAGTCCAGCCTGCTGGTCGTTGAACTCACGAAATTCCTGTATTTCTAAAGATTATTTCTGGAACATTGTGGACATACTTCGTACAACAGGGCACTGTCATTCTTCTGCAGGATATTGTTGTTCTATAAACAGATTATCTTCGGTAGTACATGGCTGAATTTACCTTACCACGCTCATAAAAGTACACATATATCAACACATGGTAGTCATTTGATTCCTTCTTGAATGAATCTTCATCATTATAATGGTAGGCCTACTGTTGCAACATTGCTGCATATAACCACACTCAGGGGTGCCCATCACCCCAAGACCCAATGTCCACCCCCCTCCCCAAAACATCCCCCCAAAAATTCAAAAACAAATTTACTACGAGTTACCAGTACTGGAGAGATATTTAGGCTACCATTTCGTAAAAACAATCGTAAACAAATACAACTGCTCTGGTTTTTACTAGCCTGCTTTATAGATAATACCAAGATAACACTAATACATTCATGAAAACATTTTTCGTTGATGATTTAACATTATATTCTTGAAAAAAAAAATACACCCCCCCCCCCCAAATACATACATATATGCGCAACTTGCGCGATGATCCCAACTTGTGGGCACCCTTGACCATACTGCTAGTGCCCCTACCGGCTAGGACACGAACTTGCTATTCGTTTGTGCAAGTACTGCAATGTTAAAACAACACCACTGTACCAGTGGCGCCAACGTTTACTTCAAGAACTAGCTCAGTCGAAGAGAGGACCATATTATAACACCAGTTTCTATATCTGTTCTTCTGTGTACCAGGTCCCCCCTTATAACAATCAGGCCCTCGTAACTAGGATATGGAAAACGAATCCTTGACCGAAGTTTGCCGAAGTATCCCTCCTCAGCTGGACAACATTTGCAACGAAAAATAACTATTGCAGTGATGAAATAATGAATCGAAATAATGTATACATATTAATGAATTTTACTTACAAATATTTTTATTTAGTTACTAGCAACCCGTGTTGCACTAATTATCTGTAGCCAAGAATTCAAGTCTATGCACTGACTCGCCGCACACTTCCAAGTATCGATCCTACTTAATAAACTAATTTACTATTAATATAATTAATTAATTTGTAGGGAAAATATGACACAAATATTAAAAAAATTAAAATAACAAGATATTTTGTTGATCTGATCGCTACCAAACTTCGCAGGATCATCTGCTGGGATGATCTGAATATTGCCAGAAATGTCATCAAAATTGCTCAAACCGTTTTGGCGTCCATAGGGAACGTACTACATACACATATTGATATATATATATATATATATATATATATATATATATATATATATATATTACGAACATTGACATACTAAGACGTGTCTCCTCAATATTCAATGTTGATTCGCCATTATCGTTTGTATGTCAAATTCCCACGCACGACGCAGGTTGCATCTTTATTTGCTTGTACAATGTCGCATTCAATTAATTTAAAAAACGCCGAACGGTAAATGTTGTTCTACAATGTTTGTATGCAAGCATGCAACTCAGCAGGGAGTGAGGGTAGCGGCGGCCAAGTGGTCAGAGCGCTTGGCTCCCATTAAGGCGATCCGGGCTTGATCCCGGGCGGGGTTGGTCCCCGGATCTTCGCTTGTGGGAACCATGCCGCTGGTCGGCGGGTTTTCTCGGGGATCTCCCGTTTCCCCACCCATTCATTCCGGCGCTTCTACATTGTAGGGGCTGATTCCATGTCATTGTTCTAGGTATGCAGATGCCTACGGGCATCCAGTAGTGGGTCTGCATCAGGGATGCGATACTTCGATTCTCGAGTATCCCCCTCATACCATTACTAGGACTAGGAATATTTCACGAGTTCAACGACCAGCATGCTATAATCCATTATCCTGTATATACCGAAGCCCTATCATTTGTGCACTAGCTGCTACTCACTCGGACAGCAGACAATGAACTAATAGACGGGGCTTTATTATGCATACGACAATGGATTATAGCATACAGGTCAAAACTGGCGAATTTTTCCTAGCCCAAAGTAGCATTAAGGCCTTGCTCTCTTGTTCCTACTTTTTTAGCGATAGCAGTTTTTTACGCCTAAACAAGAGCAGAAATCCAAACGTAACAGGTAGTTTTTCTTAAAATCGCCTTCTCCATGTTGGCTGATTTTTTCAAGGCTGTAAATTCTGCGGTTTAAAATTATTACGTAATTAACGAAATTATTGTTAGCCGACTTTTTCGCCTAAACGGTGTAGTTTTTTATTTTTAAAACAATTTTACGTTTATTTATATTTATTTACTTATTCATTTATACACACGTACAAAGTTCAGCACTAGGCCGGTTTACAATTTGCCGTATTTATTTACATGCTTACAAAATATTGTACTGTATTACAACGTTACAAAAGTTACAAAAACACTTGATAATAATTATTGTTGCACAAGAAAAATAGTATGCGATGCTAATATAAAACACAAATTAATTAGTGTATGAGATCATTGTTTATAAATAAATAGGGCTGCCGTATGTGGGAAAAGTTTTATTTTTGAAGTGTTTTAAGCACTATATACTATGACATATAACAATGTTATTTTTAATACTTTAAAAAATCAAGAAAAAATTAGATTTGTATGTTTATGAAAATTACGCATTAGTCATTATATATATCCACGACAAACTGTTACTTTTTCTCGTCTTTTAGTACTCCCCCTACCCCCTGAAATTAAAATGACGCAGTATGCGTTATTGCCAACCTCTCTCCCTCCACCAACCAACCAGTGGTCTCACGTGGCTTTTCTGTATCTTTGAAAACTGGGTTAAATAGAACCTATCTCCGGAGACCTACCAGTTGAAGCGCTATAAAAGAACAGTTTACCGCCGTGGTGTCTTCCCCGCCACAGTTTACAGGCGTGAAGAACAACAAGAGCGAGGCGCCACCGACTTCCTGTGTGGCGACGCGGCATTGTGACAACGTCGCAAGGAGAAGGGGGGGTTTAGTCTGCGGGGAGGCGCCGAGTGCCGACGCTATTGCCTCGCCCCGGGGAATGTTAATAGCCCAAACAAGTGACAGACGCCGGCCAGCGCCGACAGACGCCCCGCCAACCCTTCTGCGCCCACGAGTGCTGGGCGCCACCACCCCCCTCCCCTCCCGCGCGCGATAACCCGTCCGTCGACGCGCGGCCCCAGGTTGGGCGCCACAGCGTAAACATCCTCTCTCGACGGTCGAGAGAGCCGCGTGGGGGTGGCTGCCACCCTCCCACAGCCTCCCCTCAAACCATACCTCATCTTGGGAACCACCCGTGCCCTTATATTGCACTTACGTTGCAGTGCTTCACCTTCCATTAGCAGCTCCCGATAACACCGGCCACATACCTCGCCCTCTGCCCTGTAGGAGAAGGCAGTTCACAGCCGTGTATCTTTCTGGCAAGTGGATCTGTATCCTCCTCTTATCTATGCCTTGCATTCCTTCTTCGCGCTTAGAGTCGGTGAGTCGTACGTAGATTGGGATGTGGAGGGCGTTTCACGCTCAGCCAGATAAGGCGCAAGAAACGAAGAATTGCGAGATATATGCTGAAAGAAAAATTTTGTACGAAGTCTTCCCTGTTAATTATTTTGTAGTGAACACAAAGTAATTTTGGTTGGCGCGATATTTTATTGGAGACAACAATACGGTTTAGTGGTGACCACAATATGTATTTGTCAGGATAAACACAAAAAAAAATTGTATCAACCACAAAAAAAAATTATATATGAATTTATTTATTTTTCGTGTAGTGCATGCGAAACTCAAATGTTTTGTTGTATATACGTAGAACTGATGGTATATCGTGGAAATATTTTGTGCCAACATACTCTTGAAAACACTATAGTTAATTGCAACATATGTGATAGGAAGATGTACGTCTGACACAACATAACTGTCTGTGGACCAATAATAGGCGTAATATATTACAATAGCGGGATTTTAATTGGCTCAAAGAAATAGGGCAACAGCTCCACATATAAGAGAAAGCCAGTTATCTTCTGGTAGACTGAACGTGCATTGAAACCCAGCAAACAGTTAAGTTTTCCCACGATAAACAATCATCTCTAGTTATACGCCATGACAGACGAATTTTGAGTCGCAATAGAACCCACAGATACATACAAGGACTGAACATGCAAAAAAAGCAACAAAAAAAATAAATACGAATATACAAACCTGGGGAACCAGAAATGACTGTAGTCGACAAGCTGAAAATAATTCCAAAAAAGGAATACAGTCCGTATATTTGAGAAAACGTAACAAAACTAAAAACGAAAAAAAAATCCAACTGTCAAGGACAAGACAAGGTGCATATAAAAGGCCGCAATGACGGACAAAGACAACTAGCAGCACACAGATGAACGCAGCTCATTTTCTTGTGAGTGAGTGAGAGATTTTGGTCAGCACTTAAGAGTCAGTGGACCGGACGCGTGAGACGTTCTGTGGCGTGGTACGGAAAGTATTTTTTCTTGTATAACTATCAAAACTGTTTCCAAAGCGTTTATCTACGAATAGAAGACACTTCAAACTGTGTCCCTATGATTTAAAAAATGCCGTCAGTTAATTAAAAACATGATTTCCAAGCTCCTCACAAGAGCTAAAAATTACTTTTTCACGTTGCTGTAGCTGAGAAAATATCGATCGTAATCGTAAAATTAAGCCATAGAAACCTGGTGTTTGACATTACCACGAACTTTCCACAGATAAAATAACCGGGTCATCGCTTGAAGTCCCTTTGAAAAACTGTTTCTATGAAAACACTGCACTCTAGTTTAGTCACTTCGCGCCTAGAGGCGATGAGGTGTTTGACGGGACGTGTTATGTTAGACTTATCGCCTTCCTCGTTTCCGTGCCTCAAACATATACAGAAAGCTACCGTCCACTAACTCTAGTGTCTAGTCTCTAGTTTCTAGTTTTTCAGCGATATTAATTTTTTACGTCTAAACGAGAGCAGAATTAAAATCAGTCTGTCAGTTTTGTTTAAACTCGCCTTCTCCATGTTGACTGATTTTTTGCAAGCCAGTAAATACTATGGTTTTAGCTAACTATGTAGGATTAACGAAATTCTGGTTAATTGATATTTTAGTCGATATCGTATAACTTATTGTTTTGAAAAAAAAGTCTGTCACTGCAAAATGCATTTTAAACAAAACTGCCGGATAGATTTGAAATATCTGCTCTCGTTTAAGTTTAAAATATAATTATAGAAGAAACTATAGAGCATGGCCTTTAAAATCGAGGTCTTCAGCTCTGGCGAGGGATGACATGAGGTGAGTATGGAGCAGCGCCGGAGTGAAGGGGCACGTAAAACGGTAGATCCCCGAGAAAACCCGCCGACCAGCGGCATCGTACGTCATGATTCCATTTTCTCCTTCTTACTTCATTTATGTTTGTGTAGTTTTCGTACGACTCGACGTTCGGTAGTAAATACTTATGTCCAACAATAAAACTTCAGTTTGCCATTCACTCCCACTGCAAAAATCATTCAAAGAACACAAGATAAAGGTGAGTTAACAGGTGTTTAAGTTATTTCTTTATTACTGCTACTATTCCTACTACATAACAGTAAATTTCAAATAAGAACGTGAACAGAGTGAAGCTGAAAAAAAAACGAGCGAATTAGCGCAACGGTAACACATTTAAATCGAATACTTGTCTCGGTTCCCGGCTGATTTCAGTTTTCCATTGTTTCCCGAAATCACCCACTGCGAATGCTAGTTCCTTAAGGAGGGGAGGCTCCATGTAAAATTTTTATTGGTTTAATAATTTTTATATTTGAACGAAATACTAAGTTTGTTTTATAGACACATATTGTGACTATTTTTCACAGCAATGAAAATTTTCTAGCTTTCGTAGTTTAACTATTAACGTATTTTTGTGGACACGACCAGTCTATTAAATTAAAAGTATAAAGTGTTTTGTGGACATACACCACTGCAATCTTATGTCATCCCAGACATCTTAGAATGGGACTAAGGAAAAAAAATAAACAAACGAAAAAACGAAAAAATTGAGGAAACAAGCCTAGTTCTATTATAAACCGTACCAACAGAACATGCAAGATCCCATAAGGAATTATTCAACAGCAAATACAGGAAAATAAAAAAAAAAAACTAAATGCAAAACCAAATATTCTGTAAAATAAAAACTAATTCATTATGAGATCTTTCATATTCCGTTTTGGTTTATGGGTGTGTTAGCTAGCCAAACTAGGCTTGTTTTCTAACTTTTTTTTTTCTTCTTTTTTCGATTTTTCGGTTGTTTGTGTTTTTTCTTGGTCTTATTCTAATATTTCTGGGACGACATAACATTGCAATAGTAGGCCTATTAGTCGACAATAATACAGTACGCTGCTCTGACTCATTGCAAGGAACATTCAAAAACATTAATAAAGTGTTTGCTGGTTGCGGTCTAGATATACGTTAAAAATTCAGATGCAATACTTGTACTACACTGCAAGATAAATATAATTAACACTATAATCTCAAATTTCATGGTTTTCTTCTCAGAATTAAAAAAAAAAAACTAAATTATTTTACCTTGGCGACTGATACCCGAGCTTACGCTACGTAATAGACATTACTATTACTGCACTTACTACGTAGTGATAGGACGGAGCACAGTTATTTGAAATAGTATGGAGTTTATTACATATGTGTCCAAAAACAAACGAATAATAACTACACCACGCGAATCCTTGACTAAATGGGGGGGGGGGGGCGAAAATGTATGTAGCAAAATGTTGTACAATGACGTTTATACACACAATGTGGGACATAGCACTGTAGTTAGTCCACTCTTGAGCTCCACAGATATCTTACTTATCTTACTATTACTGTTCTGACCTGCGTATAATGGGCGCAGGTTAGAATCCCGAGCAGCCCAAACATAATTCTATGTTTACTTGACATAACATTCATAAAATACTTGGACATGGAGCGCAAGACGTGACTACCTCCGTGCAATGTTGCCACTTTGTGTATTATGCGTTTCTTTCTGGACACTCTTATATATATATATATATATATATATATATATATATATATATATATATATATATATATATATAGCACCCCCAATGTAATACCAACACAACTAAAAAATCAACAATTTTTAGTTATGCTTATGGTGAAGTAGAGGATAGTTTTCTCTTCCTAATGAAGTACTAGCTTCACCAAACAAAGCATTCCCAATATTAAATCAAATGTTTTGTTTTTCTTTATCTTTGCCAGATAAAATTAATAATCACTAGAAGACTAAAATTTCTACTATTTAGGTTGCATAAGGATAGTCAACAGAAGTTATGTTTCACTTCAAAAACAACATATTTTGTGTTGTGTTTATACATATAAGTTAATTAAATCATCAAATTATCTTAATGCGTGTAAGAACTTCAACTTTGTTGATCTCAAAATGATGTATTTCGAGTTATGTTGGTATTTGGTATTGCATTGGGAATGCGATATATATATATATATATATATAAGGTAGTTAAAGTAGTCGTCTGGCCAAGTATAAAAGCGGTGTGCACAGCTTCGACAAAACAAGTTTATTCGAAAACTGCTCAATGTATGTCAGATATGTCCGCTTAGGAATAACATTTAAAGAACGATCCACTAACTTATAAAGTTTTTTTTCCTAGCGGTCGGAAACTGTGAAAATTATCTTTTTTGTGGTCCATTTTTAGGCATGATAATCGTGGTTTGTAATATTTAAAATGGCATAGGCTGGTTCAGCACGACTTCATCTCAAATATTACATCTTAAATGCAAGAGTTACTACGGAATGTCTCATAGAGGGGGGTTGTCAGCGAGAAGACATCACGCTAGCTATGTGACTTGCACCTATATTCCGTCCACTCTAAGGTTGCAGCAGAAATAAAAATTGCTAAAGAAATAAATCAAAGCAATTGAATCATATCTTAATTCCTCGCGTTGTGATTGTGCCGTAACACAGTTACCTTGTATTTTTCAATATTTCAAATGAACTGTATGCTGTGCAAGAGTGTTATTGTCGTTCACTTGAATGAATTAGCTACAACCTAAGAATGGATAGAATATAGAGGCTGGTGAGAGGCGCGATGCGCGTTCTGTGTCGTCCTTATCGTTTCCGCAGCTCTTGGGCTCGAGCGCACAAAATACGTCCATCCAGGCCGCCATCTTAAGACTAGGATTCAGTCGCCATATTGAAATGTATTATTTTTCTCTTTTTTGAAATTCTGAGAAAAATGTTAAATCGGTGGTTGAACGGCAAATTCGATTTACTTAGCGCTATAGTGCAGACGGGACGATTGAACTGGTAATGTATAATTAGGACACAATCAGCCAGGCATATTATCATTACAAAAAAATTACCTGACTGCGGTGTTATGGACGTACACCACTGCAATCTTGTGTAATCCCAGACATCTTAGAATGGGACTAAGAAAAAAAAAACAAACAAACGAAAAAATATCTTTTACGTTCAGTTTATTATTAAAAATATCAAAAATTGTTATAGTGATATACACTATTCGGGAACTTCCCACCCCTCCCAAATAAAACATTCAGCTGGATGCACTTGTAGGCGTCAACAGTATTTGTGATATTACACATAATTTAAAATTTTTCTTATCGGAATTTCGAAAAAAAGAAAAATAATACAATGTTATGTGACATCTGAAAACGAGACGAAAGGGCGCGGTCTGCGGCCATTTTAATCCCCATATTTTTATATTCGTACCAGAGTATATTTTTTCTTATTTTAGATATAAATTGTAATTAAATTTTTTGTTATAATTTTTTTATCGTTTGTACTTTTAGCGTAATGGCTCGTAAACGTCAAATAATTCAAGTTACGGTTTTATGTACGTCACTGAAACCAACTGACATACCAAACTGAAAAAAATATCACAGAGAAAACAATGTTGCAGGCTACAAGTTCTCCGATACAAAAACAAACAAAAAAAATTCGCATTTAAATAAAATTTTAATAATTCAACAATTTATGTATATGGTAGACCTTGCAGCCTATAACATCGTTATTCACGGTGAATTGGTATGTCAGTTGGTTTTGGTGCCATACATCTTAACAAGCAGACTTTGAAATTTACGAGCCACTACGTGAAAACTGAGATATATAAAAAATGTTACTGGCGAAAAATGTACCCACAATTTATGTCTAAAATAAGGAAAAAAATATATCTGCCAAAAATATGACGATGAAAGTTGCTGCAGACAGTGTCACTGCGTGGTAGATAAACAAACGTGGAAATCATCAACTGAAATCTACGCTTTTTTCGAAGCCAATATCGATAAAATACTCAATGACAATCCTAGATAATGGTATTTGCCAACTTTATGAGTAAATATTTATCCAGAAATACTAATTCGTCACGCGTGATCTCTTGCGTCGCAGTTAAATGTACGAGGTTCCGGCGTCAGAGATTGTGCATTAGAAGTCCGTAACACTGGAAACAATTTTGTTTAAAATGTTTGCTAAAACTATGTTGTCTAGGATTACTGTTATTTGACTTTCACAAGTTGGCTTCAAGAAACCTACAGTTACGGATTGATGCTTTTAGCGTTGAATTATGTACCACGCCCTCTAAAGATGTTCCAAATGCGATAAAGTCATATATTTATAATAACATTTAAATATTGTTAGTTTTGTAAACAATACTTGTGAGTGCAGTTTCCTCTTACAAAAAAAAATTTTAGTGCGGTTTTCTCAAAACGGTGCGTCAAAGTCAAAATTTGCATGTTCTGCTGCCATGCGAATAGTGAAAACCAATTGACTTAGATACGTGAAATAATTCACAGTGAAATAACATACTATGGGCTACGTAATAAAACATTAGGAAAAATCCCGCGAAGTGGTTTAGTATTATTTAAAAAAATTGCTGGATTTGCAACTTTTTACTGTACTTTTGCGATTTTTTTTAATTCAAAATATTACGCTGTGGGTTTTTTTAATGACATATTGCATAGCTCATGGGATGTAAGTTCACAGTGAATTATGTTACTTAAGTAGGTCAGTTGGGTTTCACATAGGCATGGCAGTGCAACAAGCAAATTTTGACTTTGACAATCCCGTTATGAGGAAACTATGAGAGCTAAAATTGTTTCGTAAGAGTAAAACGTACTCACATGTATCGTCTGCAAAACTAACAATATTTCATAGATATATACAATTATGATTTTATCGCACTTGAACACCCTTAATAAGGGAGGGAAGACAGGACGCTGGTGCACAGAGACGTTGGCTAAGTCACGTACATACATATATTCAACTCTACTATTTACATGTATCGTACGTCTTCGGCTTTACGACCCCAAGCGTCACATAATACGTTGGCACACAACCAGACACATATATTATTGTGTTACTTTCTAGTCTTGTAAATTATTGTTCGTTTGCTCCTCAGGTGCTTAGGCCCTGCAGATTTAGTAAATAACTGTAGCACCAGGATAACTGATTATTCTAACCCGGCACCGTGCGATCTATAGCTCTCCATCCGAGAAAATTACCGTGTACTCGTGAATAACTACAAATTACTTTAACATCAAAATACTTTTTATTACCTATTAGTTATTCCAGAATTTAGTGCAAAGTCTTTGCAACGAAGGAAATACCTGGTTACTTTCACTAGATAAAATATTATTACATTTTTATTTTAACGAAATTACGAACAACAAATAACAAGAGTAAACACATTTTCTTTTACTTGTAAGTTGTGAATAGTCGTTTTTTGTTTTATTATTCCTTCAAATCGTTCATAATATACAAATCCAGAGTTAACTTTTGGCTACCGTTTCTTCGCCACGAAACTCTTACAAGATAAGCAATTGTGTATATATCTCCTCACCAGTCGATTTTAACTGATTAATTCACTTTAACTTATTTTTATATGCACATGACGTTTACAACAACCCAACAAACTCCGACTGGCGATTCCTTGTTAAAATATAGCACAAACTATATACAACAATTTGTACGTAACCGTAATTAACGTAACCGTAACCGCATTAGGCATTTGTAAATAAATTTTGAAAACCAAAACGTATCGATGTAAGCTGGCAATACTCACAATATTATTTAATGTTAATGCGGCCAACAAAGCTTTTATCGGCATAGAAATAAAAGGGGTGGCCACTATTTAATGACATAAATTTGTAATATTGTGATGTTATAACATCTGAAGGTGAAATATTGACAAATGTGACCTTAGTAATAAAATAGCTCCTCTTGTAGCGACTGTCTACAACGCATCGTTTACGTGCAAAACGCACGTGAAATTTGGACGTGGTGACAGAGCGCCTGGCGCGTAGGCAACACTGCGTACATGACTGTATCTTTGACCCACCGCGACGCACATAATTTGTTGGCTAATCATTCTGAGTATCAACGTGCCATACCTTTTAAGGGGTGTACAAAAGTACGATGTCAAGCGGACGACTAGAATACTCAGTCGACAATAAAATCAGAACTATTCATCGAAATTAGATGAGATTCTTTTGCCGAGTAGATATTTTATCAGCGGACGTTTATTTATGAAGCACTATATAGTAGTACGCTTTACTTTCGAGTAAAAAATTAAACACTGTTTTTTTTTTACGAATTTAATGGCTTGAAACCGCAAAATGAAATAAACGGAAAAATTTAATTTTTATAATGTGTAATATGATAATATCGAGGCCTCTATAATAATCAAATTTCAAAAAAACTCGCGTTTTAATTTGAAAATAATTTTATTATCCAAAAATCGAGTGGTTTACGAAAAAAAATATATTTATGTATGGAGAGAGAGAGAGAGAGAGAGAGTTCTTGATCTGGACTTGCAGTTCAGTTATCTAACGTATTTCACGGCGATGCAATATGAAACCACATGCCATTTGTCTCCTGGGGTATTAAGTTCAGCTTTCTCGACCCCGGGCTGTTTAGCACAGCGCGCAGGCGAAATAAATCTTCGCCATCAGCAATAACACGTGTTTCGTCAAGCCGTACTGAATTTCCCCCAGGGCAATTTATGTCTCCGCCGAGCGTCGCCCGATGATTTACATCTTCGAAGTCAGTAACTCCCTGGAGTGATGTTTCCATCTCAGTTCGCCACTAGGATTTGGTGTGTACTTCAGCGGTCTGTAACTCTAGAATATGTACGTAAATATCGGTTTGTAGACATCGTGGACAACTTCCACTGCCATTTGAACGGCTTAGAATGATGGTGGTGTAAGTCAGTTTTATTAAGACGTGTTTTTTCAATCATAATAAACGTGTTTTAAAAGAAATTTCCGTTACTATTAGCACACTTTTCATTCAAATTTCGAAGTAAAATCAAGTACTAAAAAAATGGGCGTTGTATTTCATATGTAAAAGCAATCAATGTCATTTTTGTACAAATTATTTTACGTATCTTAACAACACTATCATATAAGATCCTGTACATCTAGAACCAATTTGAAACTTATTTTATATATAATTATTTCACCAGGTGTATTGTGTCTTAAGGGGGATGGTGCGCCAAAGCTGTAATTTTGCACAATTTTCGACATAACTTATTCTCGTAGCTTATTATCGAACATCAAGGATTGACAATCAGGAATCGATACTTTTGTACAACTTATTACATTACTACATAGTCACAGACTGTCTTATTTTTGGAACAGTGATGGCAGATAGGAAAGAGAGACATTTTTCAAATTTGCCATCAGTGCTTCAAATATACGAAAGTCTGTGGCTATGTAATAAAGTAAGATGGTGTACAAAAGTGTAATCTATACGGATTGTCGAGCCTTGATTTTCTATAATAAGCGAGGAAAAAACGTTATGTCGAAAAAAGTGAAAAAATTAACTGCTTTGGCACTCCATCCCCCTTAAGATGGTCAAAGCGAGGAAGGCTTTAGTGGCTTATTGATAGGGCCGTGACATTTTAGCGAAAAGATTTTGCCTCAGTTTGCTTCAATGCCTTATACGCACATCTGCAGTTTTGCTTCATGGGTTATTGGCAGCGTCTTTATGCAGAGTCGTATCTCATTTGTCCGTGCCAATCACAGAAAGGTTACTGGAACAATGCACGTATTTGCTTTGTGGGCGGAACCTCAAGACGTGTGAGCGTTAAAATATCCAATCACTGACTAGTCAAGCAGAACTGCAGATTTGCATGAAAGGCACTGAAACAATCTGGAGCAAAGTTCTTTTCGCGAAATGTTCATGGCGTCTACTTATTGATACAGTAAGCGAGAGATTTTGCTCAGCTCTTAAGGTCCCTATCTACCAGCGCTTGAAACACATTACAGTGAGTTACTAGTAATCATATTCAGAAGAAACTTCTCAACGCGCATTATGATTGTATGTCTATGAAAAGAAAACACATTCTCAACAACGTCTCTAACAGTTTAAAAATTAGGATCGTTTATTGAAACACGATTTTCGATACTCTCGAAATCGCTAAAAAACAGCTTTTTTTAAACTGCCGTATTTAGGAAAATTCTAACTGGATTTGAAAAACACAATAATAGATATAAGCGCTGGAATTGAACCATAAGTATCGCAAATAAAATAATACGGTCACCATTTAAAGTCCCATAGGAAAATGAATAACAGCAAAGCTCTGCGCGCCAGTTGCTGGGTTTGCGTGTAGAGGTGATATTACATTACATACGCCGACCAACGTCACACTTAACGCTCCATCGGTTTTGTGCCTCGCATTCACCAACGCACTCTACTTAGATAAGAACCTTAAGGGCGTAAAAATTGTGAATTTTTTGTATTTTGTGTCATAAATTCTCTTCTGGGTAAATTGATGCAACTTGAACGTAACTTAAATAGATGCAACTTGAACCTAACTACGGAATAGAATTCATTCTGATAGAATTTTACACATCATTAATCCTTATTTTCCGTTACTCTTGTTACAAATCGAATTGCAGATAAGAAAAAAATAAGAATTCTCTAAATGCAATTCGATCTGTAAGAACAATAACGGAAAATAAATATTTGTGATGGCTAAAATTCCCTTAATATGTACGTATTCTATGGTTAAAGGTGCATAAATTTACCCAGAAGAAAAGTTATGACATAAAATACAAAAATTCATGATGGTAACTATCTCACTCATAACATCTGACATGATGTGAGTACGGAGCAGCGCCGGAATGAAGGGGAGGGAGAAACGGGATATCCCTGAGAAAACCCGCCGACCAACGGCATCGTCCGATACGATTCCTACGTGCGAACATCCGACCGACACCGCCGGCAATCGAACCCGGATCGCTTCGGTGGGAAGTGAATGGTCTAACCCCACGGCTCTTATTGATACAATGTAAATACGTGCTTAGTTTCTAAAATTTTAACTATGGCATAACGTTTCGTTATTTACCTCACAGATTTTCAGGCAAAAAAAAATTTTGTAGTGTACAATTTTCTTTCTTAACAACACGCGCAGGTGTCGCAAGCTACAAAGTGCCAGAGGAACTTAAAATGTTAAATATTTTCCAGCTGAAAACATTTTGAATGCATATTTTACTCTACAGTCCTTCACAAACATTGGAAGCAGACAAGTTGTCCGTCCGAAGAAATCACACAAATAGTTAAAATTAGTTTTTTAGTGAGACAGATTCCGAACTAGAGAACCAGTCAAGCAGAGGTAAATCACAAAAAATTCCGCGACACTATTTTTCATTTTCTAAAAAAAATAAAAGAATTTACTCCCGAAGAAATTTCACAAGTTGGCGCCAAGAGATTCTTACACCCCGCAGCGTCTGTAATGATAATTATCGCGTCTTTCGTAACTCAGAGCAAATATGCAAAGTAGGAAAGCATTTCTGCCACAAATTAGAGTTAACTAGGAAATGCCACATACTTTTTTTTCTCTTCGCTCTTTTCCTTTTTTTTTTTTTTTTCTGTAGTAGTCATTGGAGTCTTTAGGGGAGTGAGCAACCCAAGCTTCTTAATAGGTTCGTTAATTAGCTGACCGTCTTACGTATTCCACCAGAATGCCTCAGAAGGCGTGAAAAAAAACTGCAGTTTTTTTAAAACTCTTTTTCGGCTCAAGGTGTTTCGCTGGTAGCTGTAAAACTGAGGATGACTCAAGCGAAGACTTACTGTTTATGGTTTGTATCTGTTAACACGGAACTAAGCAAAATGCTGGTTCTCATTTTTAACACTCGCTGATGATTTTTTTTTTAATTTCGAAATTCTTTGGCTTGTTAAGAGTTAGTTGGACCAGACCCATGAGTTATGCTGTAGCATGGTACGTAAAATATTTATTCATGGAAATTATTAAAAGTGTTTCAAATGCGTTTGTTTACGTAAATAAGACACTTAAAACTGTGTCCTTATGTTTTTTTTAATACCGTCCACTTATTTAAAACATGATTACGAAGTTTCTCAAAAGGGATAAAATTGCATTCACGTTTGTATTACTGATAAAATGTCAACTGTAATCGTAGAACAAAATTATAGAGACATTCATTGGACTTAAACACTTATTTTTCACAGGTAAAATATCGCTTGAAGTCCCATTCCAAATCACTTTCTACGAAAACACTGCACGGATGATTCTGTTGGTCGACGGGTTTTCTCGGGGATCTCCCGTTTCATTACGTTGCTGCTCCATACTCCATTATGTCTCACCAGCGCTGAAAACCTCGTTGTTGAACGCTGGAAAAAATATCACATTCATTCAATCAAACTCGCCGTCTAGTCCGCTTATAAACATCGTTTGACTTTAAACTAATGTTGCATCAATACTAACGAAAAACGTAGATTTAAATGTAAGCGTAATAATGATAAATATTTTCGGGAAATTTCTTTATTTTGGGACGAAATCAAATATATTCTGAGCTGCATCGAATTTTGTTTATTGCATGTGCATTTGATGTTTGTACTGCGTAACGAAGTTCTATTTTTAAAAAGTTAATAATTTTTATTATATTTTATTCAATCATGAACCCATACTTTTTATTAACATACAAATTTGTTACATACAATAAATACATTTTAAACACGTAAAAATACAACAAAAAAAATATTTTTATTGAACACAAATAAACTGACATGGTAAAAACAGTATTACAAATATGATGAATGCTATTCCATAACACGCTGTAAACTGAGCGACGGAATTTACTAGTCCAAAATAAAGATAAAATCATTAATTTTTAAAATGTTATTTTCAACTGCAGCATTGAAACACACCTTCCAACTGCATTATTAGTATCTTCGATGTCTGTTTTTACTCACAGAAGAAATACACAAAAACTTTACGACGACTGTAAAGCAGGATAAATTTTTTTATACGGATTATCTGTTTTCCTGTTGACTCAAGAAGTTCCAGCCGATAAATACACTCCGACTTCCCTTATGTTTTCAACGCTCTTGACAGATAGCTTAAGTTTGATATACGACGATCTCCCAATATTGTCACATCGATGCATGTCTTATCTTAGTTTCCCTCCAAGTTTTTATTTCACTTCTGACACCGAAATTCAGGTTCGGATGTATTAATGGAAATGGAAGAATAACAGTTGTCTTTCAAGGTCACAAAATACTATTGATAAAATATCTTGTTGTCATTCGGCTTCCCCGGACGTCTGATATCACGTAAACTTTGGACGACGGCCATGTTGGGGAGGGGGGAGGGGGGTTAAGAAAAAAGTTATCTTCCCGCGCTCTCTGTGACGATGAACCGAGGAAGATCTCGAGAACAAGACAGACAGATGACGTCACAGTCGGACTGCAGCTGGGAAGAATATTGTTCGGACATGATGATCGTCTGCTGTACTTGTATAGCGTTCTCAAGATCAGGCATTATGAAGCCCAGAATATGCACAATGGCCTAATTTAGAAATGTGCTAAATGGAAGTTGTTTTCGTTGGTTAGGTCATTTTTGATAAAGTGAGCACTAAAAATGTAACCTTTGAAAAATATCACTAACCGTTGCTGCATACAATTCAACATTAACTCTAGTCGCTTTTCCGCTTGTATGGTTGGCAGTGGAATTGCACAATAAAGTTCCGTGTATTTTCTTATTTAAATACAACAAAATCGAGATAAAAGCAACCGAAATCGACGTGTATTTAATATAATTAATAAAATATTTTTTAAAAACAAACTGTACCAGTTTATACTGACTGTACAATTTATCTTAGACTCGCAAACATCCAGTAACGTGTCCAGAGAGGTTAGAAATTTCCCATCGTTAGCCGTTACAAGTGCAAATATATGAAATGGCTGAAAATAGAACTTAAGCAGGGCTTTTTTGAGTGCTCACTTTATTCCGAACCGCCTATAAAATGATTCTAAAGAAAACTGAGTTCTTAAGGGTGTCGGGAGGAAATATCGTAGTTTTACATTTACTTTAAATACCACTAAACTTGTGAACATGAAATTAAACCTTATTTCTCACGAATAAAGGATTTTGAAAATATAATTTATGTCCTATAAAATAGTGTTAGATTTAATAGTTGTCTTATAAGCGTATATAAACATCTACTTGTAGCTACTGTTTTAAGTGTTTTCAAATTGTTAAGGCCACCCTAATCATTGAAATAAAATATTGCCAGTTTTAATAAGAACCTCTTAAAACTTCAAGAATCATTTGTAGTTTCAAAAATATTTTTTTCGGATAAGCTTAAAATTAAAAATTTTACAATTAAAATACAATTATTTTCCTGTGTAAGAACGTATGTTTTCTGAAGTGTCTCAACTATTTTACTTTCACTGTAACTCTCCTAGTTTCTGAGATTATGATAATTTTTTAATCTCTGTATAGTCATAAAACAATAAAATATTGCCATTGACATTAACTTAAACGAAAAATTACGCGAGAAAGAATAGAATATAAAATAAAACTAGGGATGCTGTAAATATTAGTGTAACGCATTGACGTTGTAATAGTAAAAGCACTGGTAAAATTAGACGGTGAATGATGTCTATTTGCTGTTTTATTCTGTTTTTTTTTTTATGTCTTATAAACTTTTAATTTATTAGCGAGACTCCAAGGCTGAAGAGGCGTCTAGTAGAGTGATGTAACCGACATTTTGCCTATAGTTGGTTCGCGGTGAAGTTGGAACTTAGAATGCCATCCTGTCGCGAATAATAATTGGAAATATTATTTGTTCTGAGATCAGACGTTAACATTTAATGACGGTACAATCTATACACTATTATTGGTATTTAAGTTGCTTTGTCTGTATTAAAAAGTGGCATGAAACTATAAATTATTTGAAATGAAAAAGAAGTTCGGGATACCCTTCAAACGCTCATTTTATCCTAAACCAGAAGGCCACTGTGGCAGAATGGTCAGACCATTCGCATCTCATCAAGCCGGTCTAGGTTCGATTCCCGGCGGAGCCGAATTTTCGCATGTGGGAATCGTGCCGGACGAAACCGTTGGTCGGCGGATTTTCTCGGGAATCTCCTGTTTCCGCCTCCCTTTCATTCCTCCGCTGCTCCATACTCACCTCACGTCAGCCCCGATGTTAAGCGCTGACCAAAGTATCTCACTCACTTATCCTAGTTGAAGACTCTGAAGATGCCCACTCTAACGTTCGGCGTAACGTCTTTGCTGTAACCAACTCTAAATGCGTTTCCAGCTCGGAAGCCAAGACATTCACGACAATAACACCTGCTAATAATGTTACATAGATGTCATAAATGTCTTCAGGTATGGTATGCGTTTTGTCTTTATTAACTGTAAATTCATAGTTACGTTATTTGCGAGAAGATACACCGTAAGTTTATGGTTTTGGATATGAATTAAGGCCATGATCTTTCATTTATTTCAAACAATTGCAAATAACTCGAAAATGTTTTAACCAAATGCTTTGAAAATATTTGAGACTGTGTACAGTCATAAGATACACAATTTTTCCAGAGTGTTTTTTTTATAATGTAAAATTTGCTAGCAAAAAAAATTTTTTTCCCTTCATTTTAACTAATTTTGACAACAAAATATGTGATATTTCAGGGGCAAAAAATCTAAAAATCCGTTTGGTTTATTGGAACAGAAAAATTGAGATACAAACGATAATATATAAGTGTTAAAACTGTAAGAATGAATTTTTAAAATATGTAGGCTACTTATTTGCGTTAAAAATATTTTCGAAACCACAGCCAAACTAAAGAGCGAAGCCTTTATTAAAAAGAAACAGTTAAATTTAAATATACACAGTATTATATTTTGCTTTAGTTGTAGTTGTAAAGTGTGTGAGTAGGATCGTTTAGCACAAATATTGACGTTTTCCTTATCCAACGTAGTTCCGAGGGCTAACTACACAAATAATAAGCAGATAAACTCCGAACAATATTTTTTTTTACGAGTGAACCGTCGTTTTTTGTTTCTCTGGCTCGAGAAGAAACGAAATTCCCCCACCCTCCGGAAACTGTTATCCCAGACAAGCCCTTGTATCAGAGACTAGGCCGGGCTATCAGTTGTTGTAAAGCCTCCCTTTGCCCTCCCTCCATCACCCCTATTCGTCCTCACCTGTGTTTCACGCCCAGAAAGAGGGATTGGGGGGGGGGGGGGTCCATTGGTTGTACTCACTTCTCCCGATGTGTCTTCACCAGAACTGAAAACTATTTATCGACAACCCTGCTTCGCTTCTCAGCCAGAACCAGCAACTTAAACAAGGAAACATAAAACTTGCACACAAAAGCTGAAGTCAAGGTCGTAACCGACATAATAAAGGAAAATTGCTGCACACTAACACTAACAATATTTATGATGGCGGTAGAATTTTTTTTATTTCTCTACAGCTGATGTTACGGTGTATTTAGTAAATATGTCATGTTTATTTTATGGGACTGTTTATGATTAGTAACATATTACATCAGACTCATTTCTGACATAAAATAGCTTTGTGTATTGCTCAACTGCAGTCAATTAATTGACGTTCAAAATGAAGGTTATTCTAGAACTAATTTAAAAAGAACGTGATGTAATGCATGATGTTCATCAATTTGAGGAAAGTTATAACAGCGCCGATGAGGGGTGATATGAAGCTGCGAGTATGGAGCAGTTCCGGAATGAAGGAGCGGGGGAATACGGGAGATCCCAGGGAAAACCCTTCTAGCCAGGGATATGGTCCAGCATGATTGCCACGTGCGAAAATCTCAGATCCCTCAGGTAAAGACGGTTATAAGCAAAGATGTTAGAACAGATGGGACGTGTCACCGGGAATTGTAACCAAACAAACCATTGACGTGGCTGTGAACATTATGGCCGACTAATCAAAATTTTAAGAAATATTAATTAGGAGGTGCGTAAACAGGGCTAAAATATAGATTTTTCAACCTAAAACATCAATTAAAGAGCATAATACATTCATTTACCTTAAAAATACCAGTTGTAATTTTGAGGTTAAAGCAGTTTGGCGGCTGGCTAATTTGTTGACTACCTCCCCCCTCTTGGCTTCACTCCCTTCGCACATATTCCGACCTTATGCTACCCCCGTGGTTAAAAGTGACGAGTTGGCGGTTATGAAAGGTTCATTTCATTTTGTAGCGCAGTGTACTTTCCAAGTAAGAGCAGGAATGTTCCAAGTCTGACTCACGGTTCTGGCCAAATGTTTGTTTTTCTCCTTCTTTCTTACGCAAACCTACACCTCGCGGTGTTTAGGGAAGGCAAGGCGAGAAGACAGCAGTAAAGGAAAGACAGAGAGAGCGAGAAGGGAAAGAAAATAATTTTCACATTTCGGGAAGGCATTATTTCAATTAGCAACAATTGTCGCGCACTTAAAAGTTCGTGTCGCTCGGTTGAAAGTCCGGCGTTGAGTTGTGGCGACGTCGCGCCGACAAGGGCTGGCATTGATAGACGGCAGGCATCGTGTGCATGCGCAACAATGGCGTCCATTCTGCGCGGCGCCTCGCCGTGTGAAAGTCGTGCCGCGAACCTGCTGCCGGAGAAGTTAGCAGTCGCCCACGAACTGTCCCAGGGAGGCTGTTACAGATGCCACTGCGGGTTACTCCCCCCTCCTAGACAATTTATGCTTCACGAGGTGTTTGCGATATAGGAGAAACTCGCGCTTAAGGGTGCCGCCTACCCGCACGTCAAAAGCGACGGAGCAGTAAGGTCGACCTTGAAGCGCGCATCAAATGCCGCGTCGCCTCAACGAGCCAAGCGCTGAACTAGCGTGCAAGCTTCCCGCCGAACCGTTTTTACTATGGGACGTTATGCAGTGACCATATAATTTTACGTCTGTATGAAAGTTCAGTGCACAACGCAATCTGAGTTTCACATACATCCGGTTAATACAGTTTGAAGTACGGCAGTCTGAAAAGGCTGTTTTTAGCTATGTTGGATGGCTTAGAACCAGTGTTTTTAGTGAGCGTGGCATCTTAACAATGAGGTTCCGACCTTGTTTGAAGTTTGTATTCTTTTTGTACGTTGGCACAATGGGCACACGTGTAATTGTTTCGTAGAAAAAACCTGTTTACGAGCACACTGCAACGCATTTGAAGCGTGGAGTAGGCGGCCGCCTTAAGGGTCTCGCCTACTGGCCCGTGTGTTTGTCTGGGAGACGGAACGGCAGCAAGGGCGATGTTGACCGGCTCATCTGGTGCGGTATCGCCTCTACAGCAAGACACTGAAACAACGTGCAGTGGTATCGTAGATCACTCGCCTGACTGACACTTTCAGTAGTGACCCCCATCTTTTTACTGGCGGAAAGTTTTAAACAAAGTTCATTTCATGATTTTACGATAATTTCACACGAATCCTGTGAGTAGTTTTTCAGATGTAACATGTCGGAAAAACTGAATTTAGCCATTTTGAGGGGTACCGAAATGATTTTTCTAATCGACGCGATGATTTGGAAAGACCCTGCAGTCATCGTTTGATGTGTATTTTCTTTTAGTGCAGTGGCACAATGGTCACATGGGAAATAATAGAGTTTAACAAAATAATAGGGTCACCCCTTAAAGTCCCACAGTAAAAACGTTACGGCGGCAACACTGCGCGTGTTTACTACTCTGGCCGTAGAGGTGATATCACAATAAATGTGCCGGCCGACGTCGCTCGTAACACCTAATCGATTTTCACCTCACATACGCAAACATAGAAGACACACTTCAAACTATGACTCTATATCCAGAAATAAATTACCCTCCACTTATAAAAACATGATAGCGAGCTCTTCAATAGTGGTAAATTGGGTTTTGACATAGCTGTACAAGAACCAATACCAGTCGCAATAGTAAACCAAAATGACGAGAGGCCTGTATTAGACTTTAAGGCCTTGTTACGGAGTTTTGCAGTGATTTCGAAAATATTTTTTTATTGCTACCTAATACTCATATCAAAATTTCGCTGCACAGTTTTGACACTTATATGTTATAATTTATAGCTGAATTTTTTTGTAGAATTATACTGAACGGTTTTTTAGATTTCATTACCCAAAGTACCGCGTTTTTCGTCGTGAAAATAAGCAAAAATGAAGGAAATTATTTTTTTGCTGGCGAATGGTACATTATTTTAAAAAACGCGTCCACAGTATTGTGCATCGCGTGATTGCACATTGACTCAAATGTTTTTCAAAACTTTTGGTTAAAAAATATTTTGCGTTATTGGCACCAGTCTGAAAAAAACTCGGGAACAAGCCCTTAACACGTACTTTCCGCAAATGAAATACTAGGATCACAGCTTAAAGTATCACTGAAAAACGTTTTCTACAAAAACACTGTACGCTAGTTTAAAACTGTCCGCTTCAATGCGATGCGGCGTTTATCGCAAGTATGTAGTAATGTTCAGTGCACACGTCTCTTATCCGAGTTCCACATACATCCGTGTAGAACGTTTTCAAATACGACAGTCTGAAATCGCCGTTTTTAGCTATGTTGCTTGGCTTAGGAACAGTGTTAAAGAGCATGGTGTCTTAAAAATTACATTTTGTGCTTGTCCGAAGTGTTTTTTATTTTCGTAAGTTGGCGCAATGTGTGCATGTTGAATATTTTCGTAAAAAGCACCTGCTTACGAATACTCTGCAACATAATTTAAAAGCGTGTTAGGCGGAGTTCTTAATATGGCAGGGTTCGAAGCGTGGAAGAGGGGGTGGGGTATTAGGGGGATGGAGCAGAATTCCTCTGGCCCCAGCCTGAATGGGGCCCCGACCCATTTCCGCAAACTCTGAGAAAAAAGGTCAGATTATTTCATTTTCCGGCTGTAAAATACGTCTGTATTAAAAGTGTTACTATGTTTATATTAGGCCTACCAGAAGGATCTGTAACATACGTCCCAATGTTGTTTATGCAAAATGTGAATTAGTTACATTTACTATAATTAAAAAAGTACTCGCCCAATAATATTCTTTGACATATTTATCCAGACATTAAGGCCCCTAAACAACTCCCTATCCCAGGCCCCCAGAAACCTTGAAGCGGACCTGTATGAAGGAAGCTTCCTTAAAATCGTGCTTTGAAAATTCTACTAAGCACTAAATGCTATGCCTATTATTTAAAAAATAATAAGGCAAGAATTAGGCACTGTGTTAACAGATATTTTCAGATAATCTTTGTCCACATTTTTAGTGTTTCGATCTGTGATATTAATTACTGATTTCAGACTCACATATGTCAGTATAGATAACAGTCAGCTCATTTAAGCTAAAAAGCTATTTCTGTTAGGTAATGCTTTATGTCACAAATGGCTCTAAAATACAAAATTAAGTCATAAATATTAGCTATAAGTAAGCAAATATAATATCAATAAATCTAGGAAATTACGTCCATAAGTTTACGACTGGTAGTTTTACAGAAGTTTTCAAGTCAGAACAGATATCGGTACAAAATATGTTTGACAATTTTATTTAAATGGGGTTTACCGTTATAATATTCTTATACGATTTCGGCAAGTAAGTCAACTAGCAAAAATGTGTTAGTTACACAATTAGATGAAATTGTAGTATTATTGTCCTAAAAAAAATTAGCCAACATGGCAAAAAATATTTTAAGTAAAACTGCCGACTATATATTTTATATGTATGTACTCGCTTAAACATAAACAATATTCATCGTGTGAACAATTCAGTTCATGGGTGCATGCCTTTAAAAACAGCCAATCACCGAGCGTGAAGTAGATCTACAGATGTGCACATAAGGCGTTCAAACAAACTGTTGCAAAATTTTCCGCACTGGCAATCACTGGTTCTATGTACGGCCCTACCCGTGTTCTACGCCAGGACTCCGAGCTTATAGTCTGTACAGTATAATTTGCCTGATTTTGACATTTCTCTTCTGAGAAACATGCCTAGCGGCTCCATTGTGATGGCCTTTAAAAGTTTCTTCAACAGGTATTTAGGCACCGTACTTTACCAGGTATGACTAGTCAGGAAGGTCGTAAGGCCAACAGTTCCGATTTATGCTGATTTTGCGAGTTTAATTTTTAAAACCCTGTCAGGAGGCAGATATCACAAAACCGTTACATAGAATTGTTGGAAATTGTTTGTACTATGTAGCCAAATATTTTCCGTAACATAGTAGTATTTGTACCAAAGTAGAATTTTTACTATACTGTATTTATTTTTATTGATTTATTTCATTTACGTTTTAAGTTAAACATGGCGAATTTACGACGTACACCTTTTCTTACATATATCCGTGGAATTTACAATCAATGTATATAACAATGTATCTCTTTTATGAACATATTTTGACGAATCTCTCTTGATATGTATAGAGGAGTACGTTATGCTTGTAATAAATAAAAATAAATAAGTTTCGATGATACTGACTAATTATTAGCTAAATTAAATATTTTTAAGTCAATAATTAGCCAGAATTATAAAACATTTAGGCTACGAAGTACAAGCAATTTGCAACATTTCTATGTAATGGTTTTGCGCTGTCTGCTATATTTCATGATTGAAAAAATAAAACTTACTGAAATAGCATAACTAGGTACCAGTGGCCTTGCGGATAAACACAACGGAACTGTTGGGAAGGTTTCTGTGAACTGAAGGGAAATGTCATAATCGGGCAAACTTACGCTAGGCAGTGCTGCAACCCACGTGATTTCATTCCATGTAGGTAAGAGATACGTGGTACAGCAATATGGATCGTGTAATGTCCTGGAGAAATGTGCCGCTGTGGGTCAGCTACCCACGTGGGCAGTGAGTGAACGGCGTCTAATTAAAAGGTAAACATGAGGGGGAGAAGCCCCCCTCCCCCTCCAGCACGGACCGGATGTGCCGACTGTGAAGTTTTGGGGGGCCGCGCCCATCGGCAAACTGCCACCGGCCATCGTCGCTACTCGGACGGTGATGTTGCCCAAGATCCACCGCAGAGGCAGCTCCTAGTCTTTGTCGGGTGATGTCTCGACGAGTATTAATAACAATAATGATTTTATTTAATTATTTCAGTGTCGTGATTGTCGCAGTGGCTAGAACGCTCGCCTCCCACCAAGGCGTTCCGGGTTTGATTCCCGGTAGGGTTGGTATATGGATTTCCGCATGTAGCACTATTTTGATTATTTTTTAAGTCGAAACCTTTATTTTGGTGATTCGTATAGCATTTAACAGCCAAGCTTCAGTAATACTTTATTAAAATTTGAATGGCAGCTATTTCTTTAGAACTGTAATATAAGAAGTACTCCTATAATTCTATAAATAACTCAGTGTTCACCTTCTTGTATTTGTTTCCGGTGACGTTGCGTTGTCACATAGAAACAACCCTTAAGGGCTTGGACCCGAGTTTCTCGGCTTTCGAGAGAATTATTTTTTTAAATCCATACGAGAGTCGATGTTATAAAATTGCTTCGTAACTTTTTTGAAAATTACTTTTACTATGCAATGCAATTTTTCGAGGCAAACTGTGTGACGAGTATAGCTAATTTAACAATTAAAAGGAAATTTCGTTAATTAACTAGTTAGCAACTATTTTGCAGTCTTCTGACTCGACAAAACTAGAGTATGCAGTTTAAATCAGTCATAACAAAGTTACGAAGCGATTTTACGATATTGGCTCCCATTTATGTTTTAAAAAATAATTGTCGTTAAATGCGAAGAAACTCTGGCCCATGCCCTTAAGAAATAGTGGTCCTGTTGCCTGAGACGTGGTATACCGTGCTACGGAAAGTACTTTTATTTCTTGTATAACTATTAAAATTATTTCCAATGTGTTTATCTACGAAAAAAAAAAAAAAGACACACTTCAAACCTTGTCCCTATGATTTTAAAAATGACGTCCGCTATTTCAAAACATGATTTCCAAGCTCCTCACAAGTGCTAAAAATGACTTTGCTGTAGCTGAGAAAATATCAACCGTAATCGGGAAACCAAATAATAGGGTACTGCATTGGACTTTACACATACTTTCCATAAATAAAACAACAGGGTCATCGCTTGAAGTCCCGTTGAAAAACACATTCTACGTAAACACTGCACGCTAGTTTGTCCTTCGCTCCTAGAGGCGATGAGGTGTTTGACGGACGTGTTATATTCGACTTATAGCCATCCCCGTTTCTGTGCCTCGAACGTAAAACAAAAGCTAGCATTCTCTAACACGTAAAGAATGCGTGGTAGATAAATAAACGCTGAAAACATTAATTGATTTCTATGCTTTTTTCGAAGCCAATATGGATATACTCAATGACAATCCTAGATAATGGTATTTGCCAACTTTATGAGTAAATATTTATCCACAATTACTCATTCGTTACGCGCGATCTCTTTCGCCGCAGTTAAATGAACGAGGTTCCGGCGTCAGAAATTGTGCCTCAGAAGTTCGTAACACTGGAAACTATTTTGTTTAAAACGTTGGCTAAAACTATTGTCTATGATTCCTATTGTTTAATTTTCGCAAATTTGCGTCAAGAAACCTACAGTTATAGATTAATGCTTTTAACGTGGAATTATGTACCACACCCTCTTAAGGAATGGAGCCATGAAACGGAATAAAGCATAGTACGGTTTATTTACGTAGCCATTGTGTTAAATTGTATGTAAATAGCAGTAATACTTGCTTATGATAATTGTTTTTCCTAAATTGTAATATGAATGCATTGCAACACTACATTCTGCAGAATAAACGTTGAATTCTTTTCTATATGTCAGTTCAATCCGAGGCGTTAGCATTTACTAGATTTTATTAGCCTTGTGTTGTTCACGAAGTGGTAGTGTCAGCCAATTCCCTTCATTTGTTTGTATTTCAACTGTTTGTTGTAAGTGTTATTACGGTCAGTGCAATCACAGAATTGAAACGCTGTAGCTAAAATTACTTGTGCGTATATTCCTCAACTGACTAATCACCCTTGTATTTAAAGGACAGACCTTTGCACGTAACATGTTCCCTTCTACACATTACAGACACGAATAAGTGATTATCCATGTCGTGGTTTTTTCCATATCTTCTTGTCCTGCTTGTCCTTGAAGAACGTAGTTTATTTTTGTCAATGAAATGTGTGTTGTGTACCTTAGATAACAGTTCGGTGAATGAATTTTATGTTCGCCTCAGGAAACAGAGAATTATTTCTGAATGAAATCAACCCAGATATTTTTATCTACGTGCTTATTTTTTTAAACTGTGTTGTAAGGAACATTAAAAGTATAAAAATAACGTGACTTACAACTCTTAATAATTCGTTGTTACTTCATTGTTACATTTATTTTTCGTTGCATAAGTTGTGAAGTAAAGTGACGAGACTTTGGTCAGCCCTTAACATCGAGGTCTTTAGCGTCGGTGAGGAATGGCATGATATGAGTATGGAGCCGCGCCGGAATGAAGGGGCGGGGGGGACGGGAAATCCCCGAGAAAACTCGCCGACCAGCGGGATTCTCCCGGACTATTTCCACATGCGAACATACGTGGACCAACCCCGACGGGAATCGAACCCGGATCTCCTTGGTGGGAGACGAATGCTCGAACCACTACGCCAGACGAAGCAAGGGAAGTAGGCCATCTTCGGTTAACCCGACATTTTGGAATAATGAAACTTCTGCAATTAATTTGGACTATACATTTTCTACAATGTTTAATTCTTCGACAAGGCAGAGGGAAAGGTTTATTACATTGTATGCAATTGGCATTGTTTGACTGTTATTGCTTAGAATATACCTGTAACCATCCACATAAAATAAGGGGTTTCTTCTTACGGAAGATTGCTAGTCGAAAACTAAGAAAAATATGAAGTGGTGACAATTTGGTGACATTTAAGAAGGTAATAATATATGTGCCATGTCGGACGGAAAAAATTAATAAATTTCATTACATACAACTTAGGGTGAAAATGGAAGAATTTGAAGAAGAAGAAGACATGTACCGATCCTCCTTACGAGTGCGTGGTACATAATTCATCTGTAAAAGCAGTGATCTATTACGGTAGGTTCCTTGAAGCCAATTTGCGAAAATTAAACAATAGCAATCCTAGTCAATAGTTATAGCCAACGTTTTCTGTGACGCCGGAACCTCGTGCATTTAACTGCGGCGCAAGAGATCACGCGTAACGAATTAGTAATTCTGGATAAATATTTACTCATAAAGTTGGCAAATACCGTTATCTAGGATTGTCATTGAGTATTTTATCCATATTGGCTTCGAAAAAAACGTAGAAATGAAATTATGTTTTCAGCGTTTATTTATCTACAACGCACTCTTAAGAGGCAGTTTCAATGTTTCAGGCGCATGTACGCAACCCGCATTAACCCTTATATAAATCAAGGCTAATCTTACCATTGTCTTAGCAATGAGAGTATTACACATATCAGCATAATCTTCGTGTTTTATCATAGACACAGTGGTTCTTATCTTCGCTGCATTCGCCGCAGTCAAGTATCAAGAATGGTTAACTACAATTTTACAGAACGTTATTTATATTACGTTGAAAATGTAAGCGTTCGTTATTCTTGATTTCGCAGAGCGCAGCGTAAATATGAACGTGTGTCTCTTTGACAAATGGCGGAGATAATGTTGATATGTGTGATACTAATATTGCTTTAGCGATAGTTCGGTTAGCCTTGGTTTATATGGAGTTAATGCGGGTTGCATGTATGCGCTTGAAACACTGGAACTATTTCTTAACGTTTATTTTCCTTATTCCTGTCAGGAGGACCTGGTAAATGCCTAATTGTAGAATGTGAGTTGTGCTTCTAAGTATAACTGCAACCGACTATACAAGCTGTACGGATACATAATTTCGATGCAAAACTGCGCCATTTAAACTTTACGTGAAAGAAGGACATTTATATCATGTAACACTGCAAAAGAATTCACTATTTTGTTAATTTCTAACACCTAAAACAATAACTGTGTCCTTAGAAAAACAAAAATGTTCTGTTCCGTTGTGGGTGTTTCAAAAGACACCGTGTGTGAGGAAAGCATCTTCTAACTTATCTGTCATTGCAAACAAGAAAATATCAGTATGGTCCTATAACTGATTATTACAGCTAAAAGTTTGTCGCGGAAGATTTTTGTACCATCTTGTTACAATGCCTCACGTGCCAATCGGCTGATCTGCTCCGTGTTTACTGGAAGCGAGTCTTTGTTCAGACATGTCTCTCGTTTGATTACACCAATCAGAATAAGACTATTGTGACATCACAGGTCTGTGATATGCCAGTAGTATCTCAAGGCAAGTAAGAGTTATGAGATCCAATCACTGACCACGAAGCAGAACTGCAGATGTGCATATAACAAACCAAATGGTGTGTGGATCACTAAAGCATAGATGGCATTATTTATATGGAGATATTTGTGAACGTCATTATCATATGTTGTACAATTCAGTAGTCTTTTTAAAAAAACAATACTCTTCTCCGCGTAAAATATAAAGGTTCTCTAAGTATTTTGAAGTGACGCCAAAGATGTAAAAATATTTTCTTCACAAAGTCGTGACCCTACTGATTATTTAAAAATCAGTTAAAGTAAAAATACATGCTACTTTAATATGCGTATGGCTTACATAAAATCAAATATATCGTGAGGTTACTGGGAAATTGCTCGTGTTTGTTAGTTACTAACTGTTTTCCAGTAACCTCACAAATTTTTTAAATAAAATCTCTTAAGTTGTCTGATTGGCACAGTAACCTTCCTGACGGAGCGCCATGAAGACTGTGTTGTCTCTGAAACATCCGAGACAGAAATATACGATTTATTAAAACAATACATGGACTAAATTTATTAATTAATTTCAAAAATATGGGAAGTATGCCAATTGTTTTGCCAATTATTTAAACCAGTTCAGTTTTGAATTGTGAGAAGCATATCCTGAGTTAAAATTGCATACAAGTTAAAATCGCGCAGAAGGTGGAACTAAAAGTTGTATATCGTTACTTGAAGGCATTTTCTCATCGTTTAAAAATAACTTTAAAAAACTGCACGGATTTATATTTTAAATAAAAATTATATGCGGAGAAAATATTTTGCAGGCTTACAAATTACAAACACCTTTTTACATTCTTAACAAAAAAAATGTAAATTGCTCTTTTATGACAATTTTTACATATTTATTTTCAGTTTTCACTAAGGTCTGAATATCGTACAGTCAAGTGCAACGTGCAATAGGCACCCAGTCATAAAAGCTGTTCAAATGCTAGTAACAATTTCAAATATTTTAAGAACGTTATTGAATGTTATTATGTGATACGAAATAACAAACTGGAAAAAACAAAACAAATGTCAGTGTTGGAAAATATCAATTACAAAAACAACTAAAGAAATAGCATAGCTTATCTATAAATTGTAATAACTGATCGTAAAATAATTAAGTTTGAACATAACGTATCAGTAATGAAATAATAAAATTTATTTTTTATTTCATTACAGCGGCACGCCATAGCTTTATAATAAAATACAGTGTAATTTTTATCCACTACTGTTTGATATTTGTGATAGAAATATCCTAGTTTAAAAATAATTTATAAGTTAAAACCACGCCTAAGATGAACTTAAAGACGTGTAGCTTATAAATTACTGTATCACACTATCGTGACCTGAAGGTAACTCTTTAGATGCATTCTATGATCATGTTAAAATAACTGTTTCTGAGAATTGAGCGAAATCATATTTTAAATATATTTATGTTGTTAGGGTAAAAAAACTACGTTTCAAAATATTTTCTTAATATCTGGTGTAACTGACACGTTGTATTTCGTATCATACGAAATAATAAAATACTCCCGATAAAATACGAATAAATTTTTACCATCTTGAACAGAATTATCATTACATCGGAAGAAATATTTAGCAATTTTTCAAAATACAATAGTTTGTTGTTTTACGGTTTTTATAACTTTTGTCATATATCTTATGACGTCCAATTTCAGTGTAAAATATTTTAGTTCACCATGTAGACTACGTTCTTTTAGTGTACGCTTCAGTAACTAGTAAATGAAGTAAAATTTTCGTGTAAAGAAAATTTTGTTTTAAGTTACGTCTACAAAACTAACATTATTTCGTACAAATATAAAAAATTACTAAATTCACCCACTTTAAGGGGCTTCAGTAGCTGCCACCTTGCATTAATATTATTTCTGCGACATGCTGTATTGAAAGTTTTAGGCACCCTGAGGTATAAAGTATTGCTCCGTACACATTCCGACGTTGGCATTTCTTAACCACCATTTCCACAAAAAAGAAATTTTATATATATATATATATATATATATATATATATATATATATATATATATATATATATATATATATATATGCCGAAGGCTAAAATCAACACAGACCGTCGAGTTGTCGAATTTAATCAATCTTCAGGAATAAATAATAATGCCAAGACGCGTGTAGAAATTATTTACACACTTGAAATTAAAGTTTCATCGAAAAATGTATACGTATAAAATATTGCAGGCATCCACGAATAAAAAGAATTTTGCAGTAGCCTAGCATTCGTTTTCAAAATTTAAAAAAAATTACAGTTGTTTACCATGATAAGGCGAAAAAAAAAAAACAACATAGTGGACAGCTTAAGGGCTTCGCCTATTACGTTGCACTGTGTGCAAATTGATGCTATTTAAGTTGTTTCCGAGTCTAAATATTATATTTACAGCTGGCAGAAATTGTAATATTTTTAAATATTAAAACTTAGGGTGGGTAAAAATGCCTATACATCCCCACCCCCCCACATTTTTCGCAACCATTGACGGCAACCTTATGCGCTTGCCTTACTCACACACATACACACACACAAACGCAGCCTAGCTAGGGAAGCCCCTTAAAATATGGTACTCCTGACTTCTAACGGTTCCATCGTCGAGGCTGGACGCAGTGAACAGGCTTAAGGGCGCTGCCTAACCTGCGCGTTAGAGGCTCACAAGTGACAGAGCTATAAGGGCGACCATGAAACGCGTATAAAATACCACATCGCCATAACGAGCCAAGCTCTGAACTAGCGAGCAGTATTCCCGCAATTTAATATGGGAATTTAAGTAGCCACCGTCTAATATTATTGGTGGAAAGTCTGTAGCAAAGTTCAGTACAGGTTCCTGAATTTTACATGCACTCAGTACGTTTCGAAGTACGGCAGTCTAAATAGGTTGGTATTAGCTATGTTTAAATGCTTAGAAACAGGGTTTTTTATGGACATGGTGTCTTAACAATGACACTGCGTCCTTGCCCGAAGAGTGTTTTCTTTTCGTACATTGACACAATGTGTACGTGTGGAAGAGTTTCGTAAAAAAAAGTACAGTAAAATGGGGTGAATAGGAACGCTGGGGTGAAAAGGGATAAATTTCAAATCAAAAGTTCCAGTACGAGTTTTGAAACCCGAGGTTTACCTTCAGGTTGGCAAGTTAATAATTTTACAAAGTGTAAATGTATTGAAATATAATTTTATTTAAGATAAATGTCTAAGCTAGGTATATGTTTCAATTTTTGTCCCTATTCGCTCCAACGTCTCTTTTCACCCCATTTTACGATATTTACGAACACACCGCAATGCATGTGAAACGCGTTGCAGGCAGTACCATTAAGTTAAAAACCAAATCTTGACGCTGAAATTTATTTATATTTCTTGTGCGCAATTGTAGATCCTCTCGGCTCCGCTTGTGATGAAAGCATCTCTCAAGGGAACAATTTATCTGACTACACTTTCAAACTCCGCGAACAAAGACACTGTTGTGTAGTGATTCCTGTCTCGTTTACGCTTAATCCCATTACGATTAAATTTATCGTTGTTAATTACTGCACGTGCCCTCCCCAGTAATTATTATTCCTTGTACCAGTCGCGTGTACGATGTGGAAGATATGGCTCAGCAGGCAATAACGAGCCAGAATACGGCATAGGCCCTTTGTGGAAGGGAAATTGTGGTTGAGGTTGTGGCATCATAATCCTGGTTGAAATTTCCGTTTTCTCGCTAATTTTGTAATAATAGTTCTCTGATAAACTACGTTACAAAAATGTTATACTATCCATAGCTAAAAGACATGTAAAATTAGCCAGCAGACTGAACTTCAAACGGCTGTACACTAGTTTGACGTCTCCTATTGGTCGGCAATGTGGTGGTCTACCGCGGAGCATGTATATGTCCAATAATGAACAGTTACATGGTAGAGTGACAACCTCGTGTAAAGTAGTCATACATGTAACTGACATCACTTACAATCTCCTGGTCAATGTAATCATAAGTTGTACTCTGCTATGCACAGGCCAGTAGTCTGTCAACAAATAATAACCCGAAGTTTGCATGTCCATATCTGCAACATACTTAGTGACGGCGTATCTAGTGTGTAGTAACTCGGAGGAAGACGCCAGGCATACAGGATTTTTACGTTACGTTAATTACTATTTAAATTTTTTATAAGAAACATGTAGCTTATTACTGATTCACACAAATGTCCGACGAAAAAAAAAAATTCACAAAATAATGTTTTCTGCATATATATTCAAACATTATGGATTTAAAATCTTTAAGCGCGGCGTCTTCCCCCGAGTTAACTTTATTAATTTTGGTGACTAAAAATTAACATATTTTCAAAATGATAATACGTAGTTAAAGAATCTAATAAGTAGTTTAATTGAAAATATCGTTGTTATCCGTATATAGAGAGATAAACACGAAGAGCGAGATCCCGCGTATTGTTGTTTTGATGGTGGAATCTATTTTGAAAATTTCGAAATTTCCTTGAAACTGTACTACATTTCTAATATGATTTCAAACGTTTAAAAAATTTTAACAAACTTTATACAAAAATCTATATCGTCGTACAAATCGTAAATTAATTTTCTATTATACAGTATTGTTTACAATCTGTATTATAAGTGCAATTAAATGACTGCAGATATTTTATTCTGTGATAGTTAATTGGGGATGCCTGCGCAGGTGTTTTGTTGTAATAAACATTAGGTCGAAAATACATCCTCATTCGTCTGAAATAGACATTTACATCCATTTACTAATTGTTGCTGCGTGCTGTGTAATCGTTTAAGGGATTTTACTGCATTTTATAATCACTTTACTGCGTGACTGTTGTCGCTAACACAAAACGTAATATAAAAAAAACATTCCGAGGAAGAACGTGTAATTCTTTTTGCTTAAGAATGCATTTGCGACATAGTATTCATAAATACCACCACGAACATTCCTTATCATTCATCAATACTTCTGCACTCATCTGAAAAATACCCTCTAAGTTCACCTACCAACGCCAACATAAATCTAGTATAAATCTTGCTTTAAATTGTTTTAAAGTACTAAGCAATGTAAATGGCATTTGCTAACACAACGTACACTGCCGAGTCACGTCTTGTAACAAACCCACAACATGTAATTTCAACAGTGCATAGCCGATGAAATAAGGCAATGTTGTCGCATGAAGACTTTTTATACTTTCAACATATTTACTAGCCTTAGTTAACATAAAACATGTGACATTAACGTCAAATGCTAAACTATTTAAAAACACACAACAATGTCATTTTGTCTTTTTTTTTAAATTGCCGTAAATGAGGTTAAAGATTTCTGTTTTAATCGAAAGGAATTACATTGTGCGTTTTTAAATGTTTTAGCATATGGTCCATAGTGAATTATTTCGGTGTAAATTATTTAATTCAAGAAATTCACTTGGCTATTGTTATTCTTATGTTCTCGTAATTTACAAATTTTGACTTTAAGAGGGCGTGGTAGCCTACATAATTCAACGCTAAAAGCATTCATCTATAACTGTAAGTTTCTTGAAGCCAATTTGCGAAAAATTAAACAATAGAAATCCTAGACAATAGTTTCAGCCAACGTTTTAAACAACTTTGTTTCCAATGTTACGAACTTCTGAGGCACAATCTCTGACGTCGGAACCTCGTGCATTTAACTGCGGCGCAAGAGATCACGTGTAACAGATTAGTAATTCTGGATAAATATTTACCCGTAAAGTTGACAAACACCATTATCTAGGATTGTCATTGAGTATTTTATTCATATTGGCTTCGACAAAAGAGTAAAAATCAATTTATGTTTTCAGCGTTTATTTATCTACCACGCACTCTTAACTTGCCGCTATGGGAAGACTATGTGAGCTAAAAAAAAAATGTTTACATGTGGAAAATGTAGCCATGTAACGTTTATACAACGAACATAACGACGTGTAAATATAAAATTATGAACTTATGCCACGCGAACTCTCTAAACGGGGCCACGGTGGCCGAATGGTCAGATCATTCTCCTCCCGCCAAGGCGATCTGGGTTCGACTCCCGGTGGGGTCGGTCCCCGGATTTTCGCACACGGAAGTCGTGTTGGACGATGCCTCTGGTCGGCGGGTTTTCTCGGGGGTATCCCGTTTCCCCGCCCCTTCATTCTGGTGCTACTGACATCACGTCATCCTCACCGGTCAAAATTTCAACTACAATCTCTCCCAAAGCCCTTCAATATTATGGAAAATAATAAACGCCTAGATAGTCACCCCCGCTTACAGTAGTAAATAAAATTTTTTCTGTGTACAGCCCCAAGGCCATGCTCTCTAGTGTCTACTTTTTTTTGGCGATATTAAATTCTTACGCCTAAACGGGAGCAGATATAAAAAATCTGTCTTGCAGTTTTGTTTAAAATCGTGTTCTCAATGTAGGCTGATTTTTTTCGTTAGGAGATACTATGGTTTTAGATAATTATATAGTTAGCGAAATTGTGGCTAGGTAATTGACTTTTTAATCGAAGCCGTATAACGTCTTGTTTCGAAAAACATTTGCCAACATGGCAAAAACCATTTCAAACAAAACTGCCAGATGGATTCTGTATGTATACTCTCAAAAAATAACTATCACAAAAAACAGCAGAAACTAAAGAGCATGGCCTTGACATCGAGGTCTGCATCACTTTGCGTCATATTTATATTTCTATATTTGTATCAGAATTTTTTTTCTCTCTTTAAAAACATAAATTGAGACTAAATTTTGCTCTTATTACATTTTTTTATCTCTCACAGTTTTTGCGTAATGACTCGTAAACGTCAGAAATTGCATGTTACTGTTTTATGCACGCCACTGAAAAAATGTATAGAGAATAAAGATGTTGTAGGTTACAACGTCTCCTAAGTAAAAACAAAAAAAAAATATTTTTTGTGTTAAAAAAAAATGCTTTAATTTTTTAAATTATAATTAAAAATTCAGGCGTTTTTTTTTTTTTTTTACAAAAACATTATATATTACATTTCAGACGTTGTAGCCTACAACATCATCATTTACTGTTCATTTTTCCATATTGTTATGTCAGTTGGTTTTCGTGGCTTGCATAAAACCGTAAAGTGCAAATTTTTACGTTTACGACTCATTAGTCACTACGCAAAAACTTTGAGAGGTAAAAAAATTTAATAAGAGCAAAATTTAGGTGCAATTAACGTCTAAAACGAGAAAAATACCTGGTACAAATATAAAAATAAAAATATTACGTTGGAAACTGTAACGGTATATAAAAATAAAAATATTACGTTGAAAACTGATGTAGGCCGCGCCCGTTAATACGCCTCGGCATTGAAAATGGCCGGGTGCAGCGGGTAGTGCGCGCGAGTTTATGAAGATGTTTCTTGTTTGCAGATCGTCTTCGGACAAGAGGAAGCTGCATGTGAAGAGGCCAATGAACGCCTTCATGGTGTGGGCGCAGGCGGCTAGGAGGAAACTGGCCAATCAGTATCCTCAGCTTCACAACGCCGAGCTCAGCAAGACACTGGGCAAACTATGGAGGTATGTGTACCTGCTCGTGTCTTCTGCCAGCATGTTCGTAAATACTAAACTATCTCACAAGTGCCTATTGTGCCAACGTATGAAACGAAAACATACTTCGTACTAGGACGAAATGTCGTTGTTAACGGTGTTCACGCGGCAAAGAAGCATAATTTTATATTTTCACGACATAGTGTTAGGTTTTGTAGACTTAATTGTGCCTACAATTTGCACTTTTGAAAATTTTTCAGGTGTCATAGTCTTCCCATATTGGCATGTCAGTGGCAAGATTTGCAAGTTACGGGAACATGCAAATAACACAAACCAACTGACTTACTCGAATGAAATAATTTACAGTGAAATAAGATAGTAAGGGTCATATGCTAAAATAGTTAAAATCACGCAAGAAAATTCCTTTGCATTTAAAAAAAAATCTGAAAAAAAAAAACGACAAATTAATTTTTGTATAACAGTTTTTTTTAAATACAAAGAGGGTTTTTTGTGTGTCTTTAAATCCTTTAGCATAAGGTCCGCAATATCTAATTTCAGTATAAATTATTTCATTCCATTAAGTCAGTTGGTTTTTGTTATTTGTATGGTCCTGTAACTTGCAAATATTAACTTTGACATGCTGCTATGGGAAGACTATGAGAGCTAAAATTTTTTCGCAGGTGGAAAATGTAATCGCAAGTAATGTCTACAAAACTAACACCATGTCGTTCAAATATAAAATTATGCATTATTGCCACGTGAACACGCTTAAGACACCGTTACCACTTAAAAAACAGTTTCTATCTCCTCCAACATAGTTTCCTTTTAAGGCTGTGCCCCCCCCCCCCCCTCCCGAGGTTCTTATGTTTTCACGATAATTATTTTTTAAGTCTAAACGAGAGCAGATATCAGAAATCTTTTGGGCATTTTAATTTAAAAGAGTTTCCACCATGTTGGCTAATTTTTGCAAGACAAAATTAGGCTACTACGGTTGTAATATTTATGTAATTAACTAAATTTTGTTTAGTTGATTTCTAATTCAAAATGAGCTACCCCTGCAGAACTCATTTCAAAGAAATTGTCTTACAAATATGGGATTCTTGTATCGTTTCCGTTTACAAAAATAATTATCATAAAAACTGTAGAGACGTGTGATAAAGTCTAGTAGGCAGTTCCTTTAAGAGGGGCAATCCACGCCATATTAACTAACACGGTTGTCATTATATATGTTTAAGACATCAACAATCCATGGATCATACAGAGAGTTCTACGTTTCATAATATTGGCATTACAATAATGTGACAGTTAGTGGATTTATTAATATACATCGTGAACCACAAGGGATAGTAATTAATTACTTCAGTTCAGACATACCAATGTGATAAATAGTAAAAATGTAATATTTGAAACTCTTTCCAAAAATACATGTTTTAAGGGCACGGTCTACCGCAATTTTCATGATCACTTTTTTTTTATTTGTACCAGATATTTTTTTCCTTATTTAAGACACAAAATGTGACTAAATTTGGTTCTTGTGAAATTTTTTTTATCTCACATAGTTTTCGCGTAATGGCTTGTTAAAACCATATTTTTGCATGTTTCCGTTTTAACGACTACACTAAAACCGACTGATATACCAAACTCAAAAAAATCACAGTGAATAAAGACATTGCAGGCTACAATGACATGCTCATGAAATTAAAGAATAAAAATTATTTGAATTTTAAAAAAATTGCTGAAACTGAAAATAAAAATTTTAAAAGTTCAATATTTTTTTTTAAATACAAGTAATGTTTATTCTTTAATTTTATGAGCATGTCATTGTAGCCTGCAATGTATTTATCCACTGTGATTTTTTTGAGTTTGGTATATGAGTTGGTTTTAGTGTAGTCGTTAAAACGGAAACATGCAAAATATGACTTTAACAAGCCATTACGCGAAAACTATGAGAGATAAAAAAATTTCATAAAAGCCAAATTTAGTCACATTTTGTGTCTAAAATAAGAGAAAAAATATATGGTACAAATAAAAAATAAAATAATGGTGATGAAAATTGCGGTAGATCGCGCCCTTAATCTTGCAAAGCACTTTTTTTAGCGGCATAATACATACATACAATAAATAAAAATTCCGTGTTTTTCATTTTAATAATAATGAAAGTTACCAGGTACACAATTGCAAAGTAAAAAAGCAACTTATTCAACTTATCTTGGTCATTTTTCCGTAAACAAACCATTTGCATTTAACCACACACTTTTCAGCCACGTCTCCATTACCACATTTGTATCACGGCATCTTCAAACAAAAGGGTATAAACGTGAATAAACTCTTTTAGAAATGTCACATGCTTAGTATACACAATGTGCCAAATAGCCGTAAATAAATTTAGCGAGTCAAAAAATGTTTGCTAGGGTAGCTTGTTTCAGTTTATGAATAGGATACTAATATTTATTTTCATGGTTAATATGCCAAAAAATGTCTGCATAACATTATATTGGTTTGAAAACTTTTTGCAAAGGGAAGTAACGATTTTTAGTAAAATCGTGGAAAACTAAGCAAAAGCTTACGTTCTAAACACACCTATTTTTCTAAAACAAAGAAATTTTTTTTAAATCAAAGAAGTAGTTTGGAAATACGCCATTGCAGCAAACGGCGTCACACAGAATATCTGAGATTACACGCAGACAATCAGACTGTGTGTATTCTCTATTTTTCTATAACGTACTATTTGTTGCAATGGCGTTTGTCAAAAAAAACGTCTTTGATTTGTAACTTAACCCAATTTCAAGAATCTTTTTAAAAATATCTAAGTTAATTTTGTTAGAATGCAAAGGCCACTACAAAGTTGCTTAATCCCGAAGGAAACTTTTTTTTTTCCGTTTGAAGTAATTGTTATTTTTTTTATTTGCTAAAATAGGAACTTATCGTTATGATGAAGTTAGTTGTAGTATTTTAAGAAAAGCTTTATGTTAAAAAATACATTTTTGCTGTATTTAAACAAAATTGTTTCCAAAGAAAACGCCTTAAAGAAAAAATTAGCTCTGCCAAATATACGTTTTTTTTTTATTTGCACTTAAGTACAACTTTTTTCTTACCAAAAGTTAAATAATCTCAAAGAAAATTTTTTTTTTACTGTGACGTAAAAGCTTTAGATGCAATGACAATGGCTCATAACGTGCAATATTCATGTGTAACATTTTTAAGAAACTCAGCTTACTTCATATCAACACCAAGCGTAGACAATTATTTGAGACTGGCATTAATGTCTCAAAAATATTATCACTTACAATTATTATTTTGGAAACTGTGTTCAAAATCACATGCCAGTCCTAAAATCACATCTGAAAAATTATTTTTTTTGCAGGTAACATGAAAAAAAACATTTATATATTTCTAATTACCGAAATTTCACCAATTGTGTTATTACCGATTAGAACAAATTTTTAAATATGTTTTTTGAAGAAAATATGTATGATTTTTTTATAACTCGGCACATTTCGCTGTTGAATTTATCTTCAAAATATAAACAAAATCTCTAAGTTATAAAATTAATCCTTAAAGTTTATAAACCGTGCAACTTCCTCCACATCTCATCCATAAAAAAATCTCCCGGAAAATTTGTAAACCAGGAAAAGTGTGAGCCAACACCAACTGCGAACCCCTGAAACACTGATGATTTCAAATAACCTATGTTGCAACAGAAAATAGGTCAATGTAATGATAAGTAGATAGTGTCTAGCCAATGAAACGTCTTCTTTCTGGTGTCGCAATGAAATAAGAAGTTGCACGATCAGGAAAAACTGACAGAGCAGAATTTCGTTTGCTATACAGTAAAAAAACGTACTTTTACAAGAAAAAGTTTGTGAACTAATATATATAAATTCATCAGTCTAGGCACTACAACAAAAATGTCGCAGGTCATTAAAGAGGCCTAAATTCTCCAAATACTTAGAACCAGTGGGGTGAATTTTTATGAGCGGAGTGTTTGATGGTAAACAAAATAACCTTCGATGGGCAGTCACATTTCTAAAATAGTTTGTACTTTTACAGAAAAAGAATTTCTTGAAAACTGGTTGACAAAAATTTGTTTGTGTCACTTCAAATAATTTTTGTAAAATATACAATTATTTTTCGTAAGTATACGACAATGTTTCAGGATATACAGATATATTTGCATTCTTACAAACATTTTCTGTAAACTTTACAAATTTTTTGTAAACTTACAAAAGGAAATTTTTGGAAGCTAGTTTCTAAAGAATATTGTTTTGTAAACATAGAAGTTTTTTTCGACATACGCAATATCGGGTGAATGTTGCCGTATTGCAGAAATTGGCTTTTCTTCCTTTGTTTTTTGTTTTATGTTTTACTGTGGGATTTTCCGCGATACGGCAATGGCGTATGTAAAAAAAACTGCTATGTTCATAAAACGAACCCATTGCAAGAATAGATCACAATTGTTTTGTACGAGTACAAACATTTCTTTACTACTATATACGTTATGCCAGGGCAGACACTGTGCATTTTTTAGGGTGGTGCTAAGTCTTAGGATGACGGACTGCTTGTCAGCCATTGTTGTTCATTGTTATTTCAAGAAAAAAAAAGCATTCACTCTGTTATATTAGGGCGAGAAGAGTGGCATATACGCAGCCCCGTGTGTTTTTAAACAGATTACTTATTGCGCTTTCTTTTAACAAACAGAATATGTGATATTCAAATAAACTATAATTTTCTAGCCAATGTTCAAACAATAATTGCCGATTCTTATAAAAATACAAATGGTTTTCGATTTGTAACAATTGGCGTATTAGGATTTATTTGTACACGTTTTATATTCACTTCGTTTTTTAATACAACAATTAATTTATTTTATTTACGAATTTTGGTACCACGTAAAAATGTCGCACCGCTTGAACCGACCTTGTGCCGGCCCTGTGTTGAGCAATATTAAAATTAAAAGTGGTGCAAAGCATAAAATAAAGGGGTTCGCTTTGGTAGGCAGTACCACGCATCGGATTACTGATCGCCTCTACGCACAAATAATTTTTTTTTTTTGCATGATCGTCACACAACCAAGGTTTTTGTTACCGGGAAAACATGTTCACAAATCCATACATTCTTATGTACTCCCATTGTAACATACCTTTGAAAAAATAATAATCTCATAATATTTTAGTTTTAGTTTAAGTTTACTAGTACGATAAAAATCATTGTTTAGAGTGCATGGCTCTATATTGTTTGATTGTCATATTATTTTTTGGTGTTTTATTATGTATTTTTAATTTACGTCAATGTAGTTTTCGTGTGCGATTGCTTAAGGTTAAGTGTAAGATAAGTCAAAACTTCTTAACTGCGCCAAATAAAGACGGTTTATGTTATAGTAATTCTTAATATTGTTATTATCGTATTGCTATAATTATACGGTAAATGGTGTTGACTTGGAAAATTACAAGCAAATAGTTAGGTTATCTCCGTAGCACATACGGAAACTATAAGTACAGAATCCAAATAATGATTGTTTACATGAAATCATGCTATACCCACAGTTGACACAATAAAAAATATTTTTAAAATGTCAAAGTGCCTCAAGTTAACCCACGTCTCACAAGTCATTCCCGCAATGGTTAATAATAACTTAGTACAGGTAAAGACGTTCAAAGTTTTTTTGGCAACGGACAAATTCCAACTATTGTGGCACAGTGTACGAATTCAGGCGTCCTCATTTTTTTTATTTACATGACTTTCGTGATTGTGAAACTGATAAATATTTTTTGCGAATAAAATGAGAAGGTTGAAATTACTTTGGTTTTCAGTAAAATATTTAAAGCAAGTGATTTTTTCCTTTTTACATAAGTTTTTCTACCGTCTCTCTTTTATACCCCCTTTACAGACTCCAGTGCAACGATGGAAATCGTCCCTTTCCAAGCTCGTTCAGAAGATATTCAACTTTCTTCCTAACCTGTTGCAGAGTTACCCTCACCATTACTAAGCTTAGTCCAGTTATTAAGAACACGATGTTAGTTGCAAAGATTCTTGCTGTAAAAAGTTTGATGTGTAGGCAACAACATACTCAGTTTCGCATAACATAAGTAAGGTTTGCCAGATGCTTACGACCAATAAGATTTGACTTTTTGTAATATGTGGCACAGTGCAATACATTTTTGTTCCTAAAATGAACCTGAAGTGTCCATTTCACAATTTGTACTGTAAATTTGGCAGAAAAATTCTCGGGCACCCACACAAAACTCACTAAAGTTTCAGCAATAGAATTAATGGTATTGGGACGCATAGAAGACGAACAAATACACACACACACACATTCATATTTATATATGAAACTGAGCATGTAACGTAATTTCATGTGGACATACATTATTTGGATTTTTCACTCAGGGCTGCCATATGTGGGGAAAATATTTTATTTCTTGTTCGTAATTTTCCAATTGAATGTTGTTAGGCAGAAGGCATACAAGTCACAAGTGTAAAGAACAGACAAGAAACAAACTCCTGAATTTTTATACAGTAAAATTTCAGTAGCCAAGTAACCAAAGTCAAACAAATGCAAGGTATTTAAAAATGATATTATACTAATTAACAAAAATGTTTTAGTAACAATTATTCATGTTCTACTGTATCAAACATGGGATGTTCTCTTTCTGTACAACACAATTCAGTTGCAGTAGCTGTATTATGATACAGATGTTTATTTCAGTGGGAGTTTATAAGAATGCATTGGTGTGTGAACATGTTTTCTTGGTAATTAACAAAAACCTGCGTTGTTTCCTTGTTTCGTAGATAAATAAACGCTGGAAACATAAATTGATTTCTACGATTGTTTCGAAGCCAAAATGGATAAAATACTCAATGACAATCCTAGAGAATGGTATTTGCTAACTTTATGAGTAAATATTTTATCCAGAAGTACTAATTCGTTACGCGAGATCTCTTGTGCCGCTGTTAAATGCACGAGGTTCCGGCGTCAGAGATACTAGTGTCTAGGATTGCTGTTGTTTAATTTTCGTAAACTGGCTTCAAGAAACCTACAATTATAGATTAATGCTTTTGGCGATGAATTATGTACCACGCCCTCTTAAATGTTGTATCTCTTCCAAGCCTTTTGCATACTTCCGCTGACCAAGTTTAATGGCCCGAATTGAAGGCCGACGCTCCATCCAATTACCCGCGCTGCAACTTCACTTGTAAAAGTAATTCACCACACGGCATTGCTTCATTCTTCGTCTTGTCTCTTCATTATTACTATAATTTTCAAGTACAAGGCTTTCTGCCTGTGTTCTTATAAAAACCTTCCTCCTCGCCATCTAGAAATGTCTCGGACGCAAGTAGCCTCTTGAGCATTTATCTAAGGCTTTCCTTGTGGGTCTTCGGAATTTTCGTCATCGTTTTACAAGGCAATCATTTATAAAATCTTCTAACCTCTTGCAGATTTTATTGTCATATCCTTCCAGTTCTTGTGGATACGATTTTCATTCGTAACATTTTCCGTAGTCAGCTGTAATTCCTTTTGCACGAGCTTTTACTTCAAGCCTTGCCTCGACGTCTTGGGTCTTGTGACGTATGTTGATGACGTGTTCGACACATACCTAACACAGTAGTGACATCTGCTGATTAAGGTGGTGTAACTTGGCCTTGAAATTGTAGTGTCCAGTTACCCCTTGAGCACTGTAGTGAGTGATCGTTATTAACTTCTTCTCTATCTGTGCTTTAACACCCGGGATCAGATCATAAGTCCACCGTTCTTTGTCAGAGTTCGTTCTACTCTCTTTCCATTCTTTCAATGAATGGTTTTCTTCCTACATTTCTGTTGCTGTTCGTTTTCCTGTTCTTGCGGCTTTAGCTACTGCTGCTGACAAAAGCGAACTCTTAAGGTGCTTCCTTAGTTAATAAATGACCGCCATTCCAAGACGATAGGAACGATAAAGGTCGTATCTTTGTTTCTGTAGTCGACGTGTTCGTACTAAATTATCAACACGATCATAAAATGTTTGGGATTTTAGAGAAATATTCCAATATACCTTCATTTGTTTATAATGCAAATTATTCTATTGAACAAAAACCTAGATGCTTCCTTTGTGAATACAAATATGTATATTAAAACCATTAAGTAACAAATTTTTTTGTGAGAAAACCGACTTATAGAGAAGCGTGTTTTCGTATTTTCTGTCTCTTTTTCTCTTCTACACTTACTGATATTCCCCTCCGGTAATGTCTACCTTGGTTTCTACCCTCAGTGTGTCTTCTCAGATAAAAACACGCCCAGATGTCGCTCAAAATATCCATTAATTGTACATTTGTTCAGGTCTCAGCTATGTAGGGACGTACCTTAATTTTCTTAAGGAACTCGGACCCATGAGCGCACCAGCGGGTTGGTGTGGGAACGGCGACATCTTGTCGCTCTCCGGGCGGAAGAACCTCACGCCAGACCTCGCAAATGAGAACCACTCGGGATCGCTGGGAATTTTATCTGCGGCGAAGTTTCCCCGGGTATCGGCTACGAGCCCCAGCTGAGGTCAGCGTATCCCGCCATCAGCAATTAAAGGCAGACCCAGCCCAGCCTTGGCCGCACCGCAGCGCGCATGCTCGTTTCATTAGCCAGTGGAGCGACGGAATTCTTGCGTCCAAGAAGTGGCATCCGTCCCCTCTCCCCCCTCCCCCTACGTGCTCATACTCCCAGCGACGCGCTCTGATTGCGGCCCTGCAGCGGGTCCACGACCTCTGCGAAAAATGCGGCATTTAACGAGTTAATTAACGAATTACGCACTACGGATTCCCGGCTGGTTGAAGACTACAGACTATCCACGTAGGCTACTTCACTTAGAAAATGAAGTGAAGTGAAGGATTTTGGTCAAGAGTCCTATACAGCAGGCGCTAGATGCCACGGCTGAGGTACGGAAACTGGTAGGCCATAAGAGCTAGACTGTCTGCTGCGTCAACAACCATGTCGCCTTTATGCACAGTGTGTGAAAACGGTAAGCAGTATTTGGTCGTTATCTTTTTCCTATAGTACTTTAAGCGGTGACCCTATTTTTTTTATTTATGGGATGTGTGTAATAAAGTCCAGTGTGTGCTTCTCTATTTTCGTTTCACGATTCCGTTTGTTATTTTTTACGTGACAGCAGTATGAAATAATTAGTTTTTCGCATATTTTGGGTTGCCCCGAAACCATGTTTCTTAGCATTATGTATAAAATAAAAGAATGGAGAAGCATAGTTTTAAATGAGTTTTCTTTTCGTAGTTTGACATATCAAACGCATTTTTAAGTAGTACCCTTTTCGAAAACATTCTCTTAACACACTGCAACGCAGTTCAAGCGCGAGCTGTATATGGCTTTAAAGGCCTCGCTTTGCCGGGGGGGGGGGGATTTCACTAAATAGATTATATGTTTTAAAAATGTTTTTATTTGTACGAAACATGGCTGTTTTGGCAGCATATATTGTAAGTAATTTCTTTTCTACTGTAACGACAGTTTTTTAGCTATCCTAGTTTTTATATTGCACCATATTAAAGTCAAAATGTACAAAAAGTTTTATGCATTAAAGGAAAACCAACTTTCTTACCGAAATGAAACAAATGCACACTGAAGAACAGTGCCATGGACTATGACATGACACGTATAAAAACCACATTGATTGGTTTTTTGTTTTTTGAAGCATTTTTTTAATTAGATTTTTTTAATTTTTAAATCATTATTTTTTAAATACAAAAATATGGGCAATGCGGGTACTGTTGTAGTCCATGGCAGATTTAAATAAAGGCTAATTTAATTACCGCTATAGCAATAAAAATATTACACATATAAACATTATCTTCCCGTTTTATCAAAGACACAATCGTTCTTTTTTTTTTTTCCGCTGCTTTCGCCGAAGTCAAGAGTGAAGACCGGTCGAATAGGCCTACAAATTTTACAAAATGTTTTCTTTTTGTAAGATCGAATAAGAACGGCCGCATCTTTGTTAATACAATTTTGATATGTGTAATAAATACTCTTATTGCTGTATCGATAGTAAAATTAGGTTTGATTTATATGGAGTTAATGCGGGTTGCGTACACGCGCCTGAAACACCAACCTGCATCGTAAAAAGGAAATAAAGAAGCACGTGCTGGAGTTTTCTTCTCACTTTCCATACATTAAATAGCACGTTCACTGCTTGAAGTCCCGTGGAAAAAAGCAGATCGTAGTCGATGTAGGCCAATGACACGGCTTATCTATAGGAACCCCTGATTTCCGCGAAACGTGCACAGCTTCAGTTTTACTTCATGGTTGTGGGCAGCGCGTCTTTGTGAATTGATGTCTCTCATTTCACTTCGCCAATCACACTAACGTTACTACAACTTCACAAGTCTGTGATTTGCCAGTAAAACTCCAAGGCACGTCACAGCTAAGAAGGCCAATCACTGATTTCGAAGTAGAGCTGCAGGCGTGCACATAAGTTACTGAAACAAAGTGGGGCAAAATTCTTTTCGCGAGAATTAAGTGTCCCTACTTATCTACTTAATAAGATACGATAGGACTTGAGTAAACCGCAGGGTCTATAGATAATTACATAGACACTGCTAGACATGTTTTAAAATACACTCCAAAATATTTTTATTAAAAAAATAGAAGATGAAAAAAAATTAACATTTCAGAATTTTTTTTAAATTCGAAGATATTTTGTCATGGATTTTAAACCAAGCAAGTCCGTGGCATGTAGATTAAATGCGATTTTTTTTCATTTCCTAATGTTCATTTGTTATTGCGACTTGTAAGAACTAAAAATACGCAAATTTTCTATTTGAAGTGCCATTATGGAGAAAACGGCTGAAATATAATAATTATATAGCATTATTTATGTATTTAATTTGTACTTTTAAAAATGTACAGCGTAATTGTATTTTGTGTTTGTAATAATATGTGTAATGGGTCCAGTGTCAGAAAAGGCATCCGTGCCTTAACTGCGCCTTAAAGACGATATAAATAAGTAAATATTATTTTTATTGTGAGAGGAAAACATACTCCCTAATAACGTCTGCAAAATTAACACTATTACATACAAATATCCTTTTTATCCTTTTTCCCTCACTTGAACACCCTTAATTAAAAATTTATGATCTTAATTTATTTTGTGACTCTACTAAACAAAGAGATGGGAGATGGGACTGTAGTCTTGAAATAAAATCTTTTGATTTAAGCTGTTTATTTTGTTATTTTAAGTTTCAGATCTTTGGTAATGCAAGCACAGAAGTTCGCGTATATCGGGGATGTTTTACACAGCAATATGTCCCTAACATTAAGACATAATATGTTCATATCTAATAATTTGAGGCGTATATGTAATATTATGATAGGTAACCAACTTGCTAACCGGGTGTTCCTCAATGACCTAAAAGTTACAAGCCATAAGGTGGTAACTTGACGGTTGACTTTAAGGCTAGTTACTTTAGATTTATTTATATTGTGGGTAGTGTTGTGGAGATGAATACAGTGGTGCTGGCTTTATTAGGGTCAGTAACTTTTAAGGTTGTTAAATTGATTTTATTACAATCAGGGGAAGATCTAGCTCTTGGTCCTAGGGGGGGGGGGGCACGCCTTAACGCCTTAAAATACAGACATACACCCCTCCCAAGCCAACAAACAGGAGGGTCTGGGAGCCTCCCTCGGAAAAGTGTGGATTGCAAAGTGTAAAATCGCGCTATTTAAAGTGTTTCAGAGCCAAAAAAATGGATCATACTGTTTGCTTTTAAAGAGAAAACCTGTTTTCTGATACACACAAAAACTACGGACATTTTCAAGTTCCTGTGTAATTTTGTTTTCTTGAAGCACGTACATTAATTTTAATTAATAACAAACTAAATTACACGAAACACTTTGGGATCTAGAAACGAGAAAGTTTTATATTTTAATGTAACGGAAATAATTAATTTTCTATCAAATTCATCTATTCTATAAATCACTATACTGTATATTATCTCAATACAAAATTGTATAGCCATGATTGTGTTGTCGTTTAGAAAGCTCCAGGATAAGTGCGAGAAAATATTGTTCTATATTTTATTTGGTATTTATTTGGATTAATTTTTTTTAATCAGTCTCGGGAGGGGCTATGGTCCCTACGGCTCCCCCATTCTTTCTGTATGCGCCCATACTTACAATAGACATGACTGTCTATGATGCAATGGTTACTATAGGCGGTTCGGTATAAAGTGAGCGCTCAAAAAAGCCCTGCTAAATATATATTTTCAGCCAACTCGCATATTTCCGCGCGTAACGGCTAACGACTGGA
>PNEQ01051043.1:0-14308 GCA_003012365.1 Medauroidea extradentata
AACACTTATACGAAAGGGAAAATATTTAAAGAACAGAAATATAACGTATAAAAAGTTGAGCACAAAACAAATTGATCATTCCTTCTACGCATAAGCAATAAAAAAATATATTACCATGCATTTCAAGGTGAAACTTACATATACGAAAGTAACACCATAAATGTTAATAAATTAAAACAAAAAAAAAAAGAGAAAAAAAGAAACTAACTCGCAGTCGAGCATGTGTAAAAGCTAAAACATGATAAAAAAAAAACTTAAAATTTATAAAACTGGTTAAAAAAATACTATTGGTCATACAAACAAAGGAAAAATTATTAGGTTAAAGAAATAGACGGAGACAAGGTTAGATATGTAACATGGTAGGAGGTCAGGTTAGGTCAGGTTAAGTTATGATTTCAGCATTAAAAACATATTAAATAAATGGCCTAGCCGTAACTTAAATTCTACCAAGCCCTAGCAAATCATAGCAAGAATAATGTATTACAAGAATTAGAAGAAGATATTTATTACTAGAGGTAAAATAATATTACCCTACACTACTTATAAACACCTTACACAAAAAAAATATTCTAGGACCTACACGAGTGGAACATATTCAATGCCTTACGAGAATGCAACATACTAGAAGAATTTCTAGCAGTGTACTATGATACAAGACAGACATACAAGGGAAAATAAGTGTTAGGTTAAAGGAAGAACAGAAACAAGGCTAGAAGTGTAACTTGTTAGAAGGACAGGTCAAGTTAAGTTAGGTTAGGTGCGGTAGCGCTCTTAATGGTGATACTTGAAAACAGAGACGGACTAAACCAGTAGTACATACAAGATCAATGCTATCTAGCAGACGACACTAGAACCAATACGACTGGCATAGCTACTAGCTCTTCTGGTGGAAAGACTCACCACCAAAGTCTTAATAATCAACGCCATCTAGGAGACGATCAGTAACTACTGGCAGCCCTACCTAGAGAACAACAATAAAATTAATTAAAAAAAAAAAAACAAGATAGAAGGTTGAGCCAATGAGGGTAGCTAGGTATCAAGACAACGGACATTAACCAAGATAGTGGGTAGACCATATACTAATATATACGAGACATATACTGAACAGATCCGGTGATCCGGCTCCTAGGCTCCTGCAATAGAATCGGCTATACTACACTACTGACCTGCACTGAACTTTACTACAGACTTTCCACCGTATATGGTTACCGCTTTTTGTCCCATAGTAAAAACCGTTCGGTGGGAAACTTGCACGCTAGTTCAGCGCTTGTCTCGTTGAGGCGCGCCTCATGGTCGACCTTACTGCTAAGGGGCCCGCCTACCTGCCATGAAAGCTGTGATGTAGAGGTTCAGGAGAATCGTTTTTCACAGAAAATATTAGTCGTGAGATTGTGTGTTTGATATATAAAATATATTAAGTTACCTCACATTAAGGGTAAATGGTTTCAGTTCTATCAGTTTCTAAAGTAATTAGAAAAAAAAGGCCTTAACATTGCAAATTAGTGCCTTTTCCGGCTTGTGTAATTCCGTTATTTTTTGTTATTTTTACTTAATCATTTAACCTTAGTAGATCTATCCTTTAGCTTTCGATCCCGTGACTGTTTAACCTTGTAACAACTGAAAATTTTAGGAAATCTTGTTCTTGTAATATATGTCCTGCGCAAATATGCAGTCAGTGTTGTGGAAAATTGAAGGATTCGCGAGACCGAACCGAGAGGACAACAGAGAGAGCGAGGGACAACCTCCTCCACAACAGGGGGTTGACCCAATCTCGCCATTGTGGGGGAAAACTCCACGTCCATGAGGTCGAACGGCTTCTAAGGCGCTATGTAGGCGGGCCCCTTAAGGGTGCCGCCTACCCGCGTGTGAGAGGCTCAAAAGCGACGGAGCTGTAAGGTCGACCTTGAAGCGCGCATCAAATGCCGCGTCGCCTCGACGAGCAAGCGTTGAACTAGCGTTTAAGCTTCCCGCCGAACGGTTTTTACTATGGGACGTTAAGGGCATGGGCCCGAGTTTCTTCGCATTTAACGACAATTATTTTTCAAAACATAAATGGGAGCCGATATCGTAAAATCGCTTCATAACTTTGTTATGACTGATTTAAACTGCATACTCTAATTTTGTCGAGTCAGAACTGTGCAAAATAGTTGCTAATTAGTTAATTAATGAAATTTCCTTTTAATTGATAAATGAGCTATACTCATCATACAGTTTGTCTCGAAAAATTACATTGCATAGTTAAACAATTTTACAAAAACGTTACGACGCTATTTTACGATATTGACTGTCGTATAGGTTTTAAAAAATAATTCTCTCGTAAGCCGGAAAACTCGTGCCCAAGCCCTTAAGCGGTGACCATATAATTTTATTGGTGGAAAATATACACTAAGTTCAGTGCAGGTCGCAACCTGAGTTTCACGTACATCCGGTTAGTACATTTTGAAGAAGGGAAGTCTGAAAAGGCCGTTTTTAGCCATGTTGGAGGGCTTAGAAACAGTGTTTTTAATGAGCGTGGCGAATAAACAATGAGGTTCCGACCTTGTTTGAAGTTTGTTTTCTTTTCATATGTTGGCACAATGGACACACGTAGAATATTTTCGTTAAAAAAACCTGTTTACCACCACACTGCAACGAATTTGAAGCGTGAGGTAGGCGGCGGCCTTAAGGCTAAAAACTCTACCATTTTTGTTCAATACTGGTATAATTAATGCCACATGTTAACTAACAACACATTTTAACGTAAATCATATTACATATTCGAGAAGATACTGCGTCATCCATCTCTATTATTGTAGAATACCATTTGTGCTGTCACGGATATGCAAATTTTTTGTGTAACGTTGGAGTTTTATTGAGCAGTTTAACTAACATAATAAAATACTCATATTGTTTCACTTGCAAACTTACAAATTTTTTTTATTAAAAAACACACAAATTATGATAGTAACAAGTGTTGGTTGCGGTTATGTGAGCTAATTTAGCTATGGTACGTGATATTTACCGTGAATGTCCACCATCCTCTGTGCGGCGCTGCGGAAGAAACCAGACACTCGTGTACGCAGTGTTGCCTACACGCTAGGCTCTGTTTCACTACGCCAAAATTTTACGTTCGTTTTGCACGAAAACTATGCGTCATAGACAGTCGCTACAAGAGGACCTTTTTGTTACTATTGTCACATTTCCCAATAATTCACTCTTAAATGTTAAATTATCATGTCGCTAAAAAAATTGTCAGCAATTTAAGGGAGGCCACCCCTTTTATTTTCGTAAAGGTAGAAGGTATCACTAGCATTTGCTGATTGTTTGTAGGCCTTATTGCCTTGAAGCCATACCCTGTGTTTTGTCAGTTTACGTCGGTCACTGTTCGATTTATGGGGAAATCAAAGTTTAAAATTAGATTTTCAAAGGCGAATTACTCCTTTAATATCACAATTACGTACAAAGTGTCTTAAATATTTCCTGCTTCATTTTTCTCAAAAAATCATCTGCCGGAGTTTGTCGGTGTTTTTTTGTGAACATCCTGTATAAAATGATATGTCCTGACTGACACACTCACACACTCACTCACTCATCAACGCACAGCCCAAATCGCTGGACCTAGAACCATGACATTTTGAGACAAGATTCCCCTTGTTCCGTAGGCACCCACTAAGAAATGGTTTTCCGAAATTCAATAATTAAGGGCGTGAAAAGGGGTGAAATGTGTTTTAAAATAATCCCTAATATCTCATTAACCGGGAAAACTATCATATTATTTTTAACTTCATAATATTGCCCGAAGAAATCCATATTAACTACTTTTTAGGTTTTGCGAAATTCGAAAATTATGGGGGTGAAAAGCCGTAAAATGTGCTTTTCATTAATCCGTGATTTCTCCTAAACCATTTCAGATAGTGGAGTGATTTTTTTCTTTAAATTTATGCTTAAGTAAATATCTAAAAAGCGTTTTTAGAATTTTTCGAAATTCGTCCTTGAAAGCTCCTAAAAAATATATAACTTATAACCACTTATCTTCTAAACCAGTGAAAATATTGAAATGGTTTTTGCTTTAAAATAAATCTTACGTAAACATAAAAAAGTAATTTCAGGATTTTTCGAAATTCATCCTTGAAAACTGTTAAAAAAAATTAAATGTGTTTTCGTATAATCATCTGTAGCGTTTATACCCGTTGAGATATCGAGATGATTTTTTTAATACAGGATTTTAAGAAATTAGAAATTTAAGGATGTGAAGAGCAGTAAAATGTTACATTCTCCCGAAATAAGGGAATGATCACGGAAAAATAATTCAACAATTGTTTCTTTTTGCCAACATACTCATAAATAAAACCTTTTTGGACTGTAGCCTGTACATACGAAAGAATTATCATTGCCTGCCTTTAAGCATTCACTCAGGTATTGTATAAAGTTTTTGGTGAGGGAGGGGTGGGGTTATGGGTTCGTATCCCGTGCAAGACTTTGCGATGGGAATTACTATGACATCATACGAGCACAATGCGCGCGCTCTTTACACTGAGTTAAGACAATTTTTAGTTCCCTGCTAGCTGTTGTATGACTTCATCACATATTTTATCCAGAGTTACTGTTTACATTTCATATTTTCACGCGGACAAAGACGCAGCCGGGCAGGTATTTTATAGAGAAATAAATATGAATTAAAAACAAAGATGTTCTGCAACTAAAGCACGCTCAGCGAAGTGAACTGGATAAAGTTGTTTGTATTTGTGGTTTTAAAGATATACAGAGAATATAGTAACACCATCAATAATACGTAATTAAAAGTTAGTTACTTTTTTCTATAGTACATGCGGGCGAAGTCGCAAAGGGACAGATAGTATAAATATAATTACATCAATAAGGTTACATGTTCATTCTTTGGCCATTCTGTGACATTTTGCATAGTCTTTAATGTTTGATACAATGGTGCTAAGTGATGTAGGCAAACATTACATGAAATGTTGAAAATGACCACTCCGTGTATCTACACATACACGAACACTTCTCATTATGGATCTGCGAACACGTTCAAAAATTCACAATTCTCTTTACTCCATGTCCGAACTCTGCTATTGTGTCACACCTTCATAATTCATTGTAAACCTTATTGAAGTAATTTCTTGCATTAGGTGCTAAACTTTTCGAGCTACCCCCATGAGGCAGCGCAAGTAAAGAGAAGTCTTATACGGTAATTATTATGTGCGTATTATCTATTGCCACATACGTCAATGCTGATGGACTACCGGTACATCTAGCAACATAAGTTTGGCAACTCTTAACTGTCCATAATAAGGTATTAATTACTGTTTCACATCACACAGTCTGTACACCTGTGTCCATTACACAAACCATATGAAATTCACGTATTATGCAAAATTACAGCGACACCCCATTCGTAAATTTAAAACAAAGAAGTGCGTAATTTTGTTAGGTTTTCTTAGCGGATCGGAAATTGTGCCATATATGGCAAAAAAATAATGCCTTAAGTTTTCACACTACAATTAATACTCTTTGATATTAAATGTTGGTATCTACAGAATCAGAACTTTTTTTAAACAAGAAAAACACATTACTTTTCCTTTCTTGAATACGGTGCAATGTACAGCAAAACACAAGATGGCTTTCTGATGAACTTATACAGAAGATTACATTTTGTGGAATACAACACAACATTAGGATATTTACGTTTTAAAGGTTTCAGTGTTGTTTCTACCTATCCCTTTTCATGTAATGGATTACCATCCAAACCCACTTTTTTTTTGCACGTCGTAATTTAAAAATGCTCCTATGTCCTGTGTTTTGCACCTAAGGTACACAGCATACAGCATGGGTAATATTGCGTTCATGTGTATTTTGTTGTGTTCCTTGAATTCTCGATGGTGCACATTCAGCGTTACCTACATGTTTCTAACTCACGATACCATAATTAATCATTTGTTTCTGGAACTCTACCGCTGTAGCTTCGTTTGTGATTTGAAAGAAAACGACAAGTTCTAGACTGTTGCAACAAGAGGACCTTTTTGCTTAGACAGGTAACATTACTCAATATACCATCTTCATATGTTCGAATATCCTGACTGTAAAAATGTTGTATGCTATTAGAGGGTAGCCACGCCTGCTATTTTCGTAAGGGTGGAAGGTATCAACCAGCATTTGTCGTGGATTTGTATATCCCAACAGCATTGAGCAATGCTGAAAATATTGTATTTTTATGTCACTTAGTTTCCGATATTTTGGGAAGGCACTGCTTTAAAATTCGATGATCAGAGGCCCATTACACCCTTATTTTGCGTTTAGGTGAAAAGTGCAAAACATGTTTAATAGTTTTTCGTGAGGAACACGCATGCGGAGTTTGTCCCACTATTTAAGAAACATCCTGTATTGGTGGACTGTTTTGGAGTTTGTTGAAAATAACTGTTTATATTTGCGTTCTCCAATATGGGGTTGCTTTCGTTATTTATTTTTGAGTCCATTTAATACAAATAAAATATTGTAAAGAAAGAATACAAATATTTTTATCGAGCAAAAATTTGACTTTTCATGGTTACGAAAATATATATTTAACTTTCCATGCTGCGAAAAAAAATTTAAAAATATATTTTACTCCTTTACAATGAATATAATTATTATGTAACAATTTCGACAACTTTAATTAATTTTTTAAACAAAACTTTTTGGAAGTTGTGTTTCAACTACTGGTTCTTCAAATTACAACTGTTTGGGTGTAGTTTTTTTTTTTTTTTAACTTAAAATTTTTGTAAGCATTTAAGAGTTTACTTTTAAGATTATGTTTATTTTTATTAGAAATTATTTACGGTGATTTGTAAGAAAAAAAAACCTCATTTGAAAATATCACACTACACTAGAACGTACATTTTATTACTACCGAAATAGTCGTAGTAGTAGTCGTAATAGTAACCATCGTAGTAGTCTTAGTAGTAGTCGTAATAGCCGTCTTAATACTCGTAGTAGTCATCGCAGTAGTTGTCTTCGTCGTAGTCGTCGTAGTAATCGTAGTTATAGCAATCGTAATAATCGTAGTTGTAGCAGACATAGTATCCGTAGTCGAAGTATCCGTTCTCGTAGTATTAGTTGTAGTAGTTGTTGTTGTCGTAGTGGTAGTAGTTGTAGTCGTAGTTGTAGTAGTTGACGTAGTAGTTGTAGTAGTATGCAACCGATTATGGGTTGACTATTCCAGAAATTTCAAATGAAAACAGACAGACTGTGTGTGCTCACATACTGCAGTGGTATGAGAGTACGACATTGGCAGAAACAGAAGAAAAAAAAACTACTGTAACATTCTGACTCCACAACATAGGAACATTTTCTGCCGTAACCGCGGTAAGTCAGTGTATGAAGCAAACAGATTGTGATTCCTTCTTTTAGCTCATTTGAACATAACACGTATCTTAGCGAAATCGCAGTGATAAGGAACGTTAGTACGTAAGCGAATCATATGTTAGTCTTACTTAATTGTAATTCCCGTTCAAATAATACGAGTACATTTTTACGCTCGCTAAAAGTTAGTCCACACATGTTAGTAGAAATGCAATGTTTTACTATCTCTCTCTCTCATTGACGTATAAACAGACTTCAAACTTGTATACAGGTCATGTTCTAAGCTCCACTTCAACGCTCAAAATGTAAATATGTCGTAATTACAGTAAAAGAGATCTCATCCGACATTCTTAAGAGGAATAGAAAAGTAAGACGTTGAGCTAGTTGCTGGAAAACTCAATCGTAGATAAAATCTGAACTACTCATCAAAACTCGATGGGTTTTTTCGGAGTAGATATTTTAGTATTGGACGTCTGTTCATGTTAGCACTAGTCAATAGCAAACTTTGTTTTCAAGTAAAAATTAAAACACTTTTTTTTTAAATAATTTAAGCATGAAATCTCAATATCTATAAAAATTGACAACATTTATTTTGCTAGCTATCAATATAATATCAAGAAGTCTATAATAACCGTATTTCAATAAGCCACCCGTCTTAATTTTTAAACAATGTCGCTATCCGTAAATCTCTCGTGAAAAGGTTTACAAAAGTTTCAATTTTTTTCAAATCAAAACGCGAGTAATTTTAAATTTTGTTTATTATAGAGGTCTGGACTTTATTATATTGATGATTAAAAAACTAAAAGTTTTCCATTTTATACATTTTGTGGTTTCAAGCTCATATTTCTAAAAACTGTTTTTAATGTTTTACTTTAAATAAAACCTAGTACTCTCTAGTGCTGTGTAAATAGACGTTCAACAACAAAACATCTACTCGGAAAAAAAAGTGTAATTAAATTACGATGGGAAGTTAATATTTTATCCTAGATTGATTATTTCAGTAATTTGCATGACAGCTCACCTTTCTACTCACCTTGAGAGGGATGAGCTGTTATAGATGGCAATGCGAAAGAAAAGAAGTTTTCCTTTCCTTTTTTTACAGAATGAGATTTTGTCATGTCATTAATAAATCATATATGCCTAATTTTTCAAATGTCGTTAACATTTGTATTACTACGTGATTTTAAACAGTTATCACGACTTTATTTGAGAAAGTTTCGCAACACGCAGAAAATATAATAATCTATATTCTAAAGGAACAAAACTCGAAAAATCGAAAATCGTGTTCCAAATAAGCGTGCTGGGATTTTAAATTTACAGAGATTTAGTTTGAAGAGTCAAAAATTGTATAATCACAACTTTCTACAACATATTTAAATCGTAGGCAAAGGAGGCCATAATTCCGGGAGTGTACTGCGATCGAAGCGCACTACATCTGAGAATATTGTCCCTACTTCAGATATAGTTTCTTTGGACCAACTGTTATACAAAATCTCTCTACACTTGTACGCGTACAAGCGTATCATTTAACTGTGTTAATACTAGTGTACGTACGAAGCCTGGAGAACAACTGTTGTGCGGACATACGTGTATTACAGGTTGCATATGACCCAGGCGTGCAAAACCACAGCATTGCTCCCCATGTATTGTACTTTGCAACATTCAACAATATTATACATAAGATTATTCATGATATAAGTGTGTAACAGTTGGTTCAAGAAACTAGCTGGAGTTTGGGTACCAAGTTTCTGAACGTTCTTTATTTCAGAGAAACCCTAGAATCATACATTTTATTCGCTAGAGACAGTAAAAAGGCAAGTTGCACTGACGAAACTGGTGCGTGCGTCAAGAATATACCACCTTTACACGTGGAGCACTCAGTTCGTCGAGCAGGTTGTGTAACATGGCCGCCTAGTTCTCCAGACTTGAACCCGTGGATTATTTTTATGGAGAAGTGTGAAGGAGCAGGTTTACTAGACCATTGTGGATGACCTCATTGACTGAATTGCCTACTAACATGTTTGTCCCTTTGTGCTAGTCTATGATACGATGTTACAGACTTTGCACTACATCGTTCATGAATATTTGAGTATTTTTGATAACGTGTGCCTTACCTTGATAAAAATACAGTAATAAAATAATTTATTTCCATGCAGACAGTAGTGTGTGCGATATAAGCCACGTCTGTTATTTTACGAAGTTTTTGCTTTGTATTTTTGTTGTTGAAAATGTCATGAACGTTTTAGAAGAAATCGCTGATTCTTTGACATTTATAACAAGATTATGTTTTTGATAAATAGGACCTGCTATTCAGTAGGATTGCAATAAAACTGTGTGGAATTATGTTAGATTTATCGCTACTCTTTTAATGAAAGTGTAGGTTCATAACACCTGTTTTTGGTTTACTTATCGCAGGTCTTAAGACAGCGCTAAATTTAATCAAAAAAAAATTTATTTTAGTTTCAATACGATTATGATAATCTGTAAAAATACAATTGTGACGTGCAGTATAATATCCGTCCTATCTAACTTCTCCCTTGATTAATAATTTTTCTTAACTTTTACAAACTATACATTATGCTTTCATATACGTACAATACAATTTATGTGCTATTTTAGGCAGTAAATAAACTAACTTCAACAAAAAATTAAAAAATTGTGGGAAAAAAAAATATATTTTTTAACTTTTTTTATTTAGACATTTTTTGTATTAGACAGCAGAATTGCTGCCAGAGATAACTTAGGTAAAACAGGGAAGATGTTCATCAAAAGTCATACACATCAATTGTGAATAGGCCTACAATAACAAACAAATCATGCGACAATTCGTTCTCTTCGTTCATCCTCTTCAGAATCATGTCAACTATGCATATGAAACAGCTTTCATAAAGTCAACATAGTTGTACATAATTTTATATAAATAAAAAAACATCTGAACAATGATTTTTCAGTACTAAGTGAGTAAAAAAGACATTTATATGTGTCGTTCATGTCGTGTTCATATTTACGCAGCGGCGGACATTAAAAATATCTTCATCATATGAAACATCTAAGTGAAACATTGATCAAAATTTAATCTAAGTCAGCACGCACGAAGTACCTAATGCAGCGACTTTAGTTTTATGTGTTTTGTTAATATCGTTGAAAATTGATGACATTTTTTATTAAATTAAATATCCAAGGACCATTTTCCAAAGTTCCTTCAGACTCGTAACACATTCAGTAGACTACAAAGTAAGTATACGTGAATTTTCTGTTGTTTAATTATGCTGTGTTCATTTATTTATGTTCCCCAATTACGAAGGTTTTACGTCATGAATATGTATTTTAATACATGTATTTCAAGAACTACAGCACGTAGAAAGAATATTTAATATTTATATATTTTACTATCCAACTTTAACTGGTGTTAATTGTTGTTCACCACATTAGAAATTGCACAAGAATGAATTGATATATTATTTCAAATTTCTAGATGAACGTAAACGAATTTTTAACATTTGGGTGAATTTGCTCCATCTTTGAGGAAAGTAGGCTGGTAACTTCATGTAAAGAATGATAGTTAAATTATGTAGCCAATTTTTTTTCTGAGTGTGAATTATTTTATTTATAAAGGTGAGATATTTTAGACATGTAAGTAAAAATAAATGCCAAACTTCCATTTTAACTTAGGATAATATGCAAAAATTAAACGAATTTCCTTCTCATGTAGTTAAAATCTCACCAGAGGTAGTACCGATAGTTTTAACAGTGTTCCTTACAAATATGAACTAATTTATATTATTTAGAACTACCTTAAGTACCTGTATCCCTCGGTATCCTGATTTTTTAATTTACTTTTCATTCGACATTTAACATTTATCGAAAAATAATGTGACGATCAAGGCCAAATCGATCCTCTTGCCTTGAAATGTGCGCATTATAAATGTTAAGATGTTATGAATATAATAAAATTATTTAATGAAAACCAAAATAATGTAATATTTTTTTAAATAAAAATTTTGTTCAGAGTCGTACAATTTATAGCTTCTTCAAAGATAGATTGTCAGTAATCGCCCTGACACTTCAGTTACGATTCAAAATGAGTAGTTTCTGTTAGTTAATCAGCTTTCATTAGTGACAGGATAGCGTGAATGAATGAAAACCGAAAATAAAACACAATTCACCCATTTTAAATATACTTTACTATTATACAATTCCAGACTCCACAAAACATAATCCACCACTTCCCGCCGCCATTACCGAACAGACTCCTCCTTCAACCGGGAAGGGAAGAAAAACAAACAAAAAACAAAACACTAAACAAGTAAGAAAGACTAGAAACATAAGTCAACCACCAAGCGATTGTCAGTGATACCACTCACAAAAAAATAAATGGCACAAGCTGCCATAGAAGGGGACAAAACAACTCTGCAATAATAAATGATAAATTGTCATTTGTCCAACACCCCTCCTCAATTTATCAAACTATCATACTAAAGAGGCTATCTACAACTCTCTTAAACCATTCATTTTTGGTTTCACTCAATCCTAGACTGGCCCTATGCCTCATGAAAGACTCAGATGTCAGTCCCTTAGTCAACATATCTGCCTTTTGTTCACCCGTTGGAATGTAGTTCACAGCGATTACATTATTTTGGTACAATTCTTTAACAAACTTATACTTTATGTCAATATGTTTGAGACGTTTCTGCTCCCAGTTACCCAGGGCGCAGATACACGACTGATTGTCCTCAAAAACTGTGATGGGCTTACTGATCTTAACATTCAATTCTTTTATCAGCTGCATGAGCCAAAGTAGTTCCCAGGTAGCCGAGGCAAGGGCGACAAATTCGGATTCAGTGGTAGACAACGCAACTGTAGGTTGCTTTCTAGTTACCCAACAAATGACATCCCCGTACATCTCAAACAGATACCCTGTCACCGACTTCCTGTCAGGTCTGTTGCCAAAATCTGCGTCAGCATACCCAAGTAATGGTACATTCCTACCTCCTCTAAACCACAACCCCAAATTTGCAGTCCCTCTCAAATACCTCAAGACTCTTTTTAGGCCGATCCATTGCACTTCTGTTGCGTTGGACTGGAACTGGCTATAAAAGCTTACAGCTGCACAAATATCTGGTCTCGTGACGAGGCAAGCATACATTAGACCCCCAATCAGTTCTCTATAGGGTTTAACACCAATGATGCAGTCCTTTGTCACATCATAATTTGGATGTACCTCTAACGGAGTCTGTACTGGCTTACACTGATCCGTTTGGAATTTTGTTAGCAATCTCAAAATATAACTTTGCCGCCACTCTGCTGGCAAAGGGGTTGATTTTATGTTTCATTCAGGGTGCAATGAGGTTTGAGCACGAGAGTTCCCTGAAGGGGAGGAGAGGCTGCTAAATGTCCCAAGGAGAGTGGTTTCCCGGGCAGTCGACACAACACAGTCTCTCAGCAGAGCGGGAAAATTATCACCTTTCATAAAGGGGGTAGGCGTGTTGACCACTCACCATTTCTAGAAGAGCTCCCTCAGGAGGCGGCGTTTTCGGTCCGACACAGGCTTCGGCTCGAAGTCGGCTTCCCTCTTCAGCTGCTGGATGCGGGGGTGTGGTAATGGTGCAGGTTTTTCGGGAGTCTTTATCGGACTAATTAAGGGTAGCTGAAGGCGGTGAAGGTCCCTAAGGATGCGACTGAAATTGTCTCGTTTACGTCTAGGTGGCTGGTTCTCGGTGTTTTTGTATTGACGACAAAATTTGGAAAGTTTTGTTGATTTTTCGGATGTTCTTTGAGGTGGGGGAATTACTCCCACAGGTATCTTACTTTCACTTGCAATGGCCTGTCGGCGCTTAGCTGCGGCTTCTGCCTTACGACCTTCTATCAATGCTCGTTCCTCAGGCGAGATAGTAATTATTAGACACTCAGAATCAGACATTAGTATTTAGGAGTGAAACTATAAAATACGTTTTGAACTGTATATTGTTATCTTTTTGTACACTTTTACAATCACTGACTTTATACACTGGTTAATACATTCGGTTTTTCACATACACAAGTCTTTATACACTACTGGTTTACAATATGCACTATACTCGACCGCGTGGTCATTTATGCACGGAGCCCCGGAACTTCTCACGGACTTGGCTCTACTTCCGCATCCGGTGGTCACAGATATGCGCCTCGCGGCGACTCGCGGTAGGGTGCGTTCCCTAATACTGCCCGCGCGGCTAGGGCGCGTCTCCTTCGAACTGCACTTTCGGCACAAGAGTAGGTAGGACCAGGTTTCCACTTCCTTCTCAAGAAGCAACCTGTATAGAGGATGGGTAGGCGGGTTTAGGCTCCCTTTTCAGGAAGCAACCCACGGAAGATAGGTAGTGGTGAGCAGGTAGGAGGGGCGGGTTTCCGCTTCCTTCTCAAGGAGCAACCCTAGGGTTAAGTGGACGTCGGGTTTCCGCTTCCTTCTCAAGAAGCAACCCTTTCGAGGTTGGGGGGGGGGGGTGGTGCCTAGGCTTGTTCGGGGAGGAGGCCCGAGCCCTAGACTGACGATTTGGCTTTTTTTTTCTGGCGAGCCCCCAAATCCCGCTACGCCAGCGTGTACCCCGTCTCAGTGTATGGGTACTCCGGCATGCATTAGTAACTAGTTGTATCGCAAGGAGGGATTGAGTTGCGTCTCAAGGCAAAGCCTTATACGCCTTAGGTAACGTGCAGGTATTAGGAGGTCGCGAGCCTCCTGGGCTGAGCAGGGTTGTCTGGAGGCATGGCTGCGATTGTGGCCATGCACTCACCCCGGAAGAGAGCAAGAGATAGATAAGGGCACAGAAAAACCAGTACAAATAGAGTAGGGTACTGGGAAAAGCTGTGCGACAGGGCGCGCAGGGAATAAACCACAATAATTAATGTTAGGACATGGAGAAAGTAGGATATTTAGTTAACAATTCGTTTCCGAATTTGTTAAGAAAGATGTGTGTCGGGGAATTGTGACGTCTCA
>PNEQ01051044.1:0-14308 GCA_003012365.1 Medauroidea extradentata
CAACTCTGCCGTTGTCTCAGGTGCTGAGGCGTCTCGACGCCCGTGGGCGGCGTCTTCTCTCAGGACCCTCGCCGCTGTAGATGTTCGCTGACTCCGTCCTCGTCACTCGTCGCGTAGCACCGCTTTTCCCGCGAAACTCAGTCTCTGGAGTTGTAAGTTCGTTTAACTAATGTTCCGGCAAGCGACCGTAATATTTTCTATCCGCGACGTCTCAGCGCCTGCTGACCCTTGCCGCTGTTAACAGTAGCACAGCGTCACTTGTCTCCCGCACATTCTCGCTCTCAGGATCGCGGTTCAAGTTCGTGTAGAAACTGATTTTCTCCGATTCTTCCACGCACGTTTGGGCCCCACGTTGGGCGCCACTTTATAACCTCCCTCGGTTATTTGCAGAGAATATATACACATTAATTTTAATCACGGTTCTAGTAGCGAAATAATAATAACGGAATTTCTTTATTTTCTGGATACTTCGGAAACCGTGTTTAGCTAGTCAGTCCCACGCCTCTCTCGATGGCTGCAACTAGTGTCGCCTCAACTAATTCCCGGACGACGCGAATACCCGCGCTAGGGCACAACCACCTCCAGTGGTGCCTGCGACAAGAGTCCCGCAAACCAATACGTGGATCCCTGCGAATTCCCGCGGCTCCGGACGCAACCACCTCTCGTGGTGTCCGAACAGCGAGTCTCACAAATATAACACGCGAATATCCGCGGCAAAGTATACAACCACCTCTCGTGGTGTTTACGCCGAAGTCCAATCACATTCGCGGACTCCCGCGAATTCCCGTGGCTCGGGACACAACCACCTCGCGTGGTGTCCGCGGCACGAGTCTTCTAAACCAATACGCGGACCCCGCGAATTCCCGCGGCTCGGGGCACAACCACCTCTCGTGGCGACCGCGGCTCGAGTCCCCAAACAAACTTAACCGACGCACTCGCGCACTTTCCCTAAAACTCTCCCCATTTACTCGAAGCCAATTACAAGCTCTGTGGACGACTGACATAACTAAACATTGTATTTTCCTCCGCACCCGTTTAATATATATATATATTCAAATTTCACACAGCTTGACATTAACGTACACACCAACTTATGCACAAAATTTCAACTCTCTACGCTAACTAATAATGAAGTTAATATTTAATTTTACTGCAGGGGGTAAGCGAAGCCACGCCCCTGAGCTGACCTACTTCTTGCCCCTTTAGCCTTGGTTCCCACACAATTTCAAGGCTGTGGGCGAACTCTCGTCCTCCATTCCTAGCTTTCTCTTTCCCTCGGCGTGAAGGGTTAAATAGCCGTGACACAATTCAAAATACTCCTCTCCAACCCTTCGCCTCTGGCCAATATACAAAACTAAATTAAAAATAAATGAAATTAAACATATTATTACGATAGAACAAGATTAAACACATAATTCTGATTACAATGAAATGTCAACGGACTCTCTACGACAATTCTATCACATTTTGCATCATTTACAATCAATACAAATGGCAAAGAGGCCTGTTATAGGCAATTCGGAATAAAGTGAGCACTCCAAAAAGCCCTGCTAAAGATCTACTTCCAGCCAATTCGTACCTTTCCGCGAGTAACTGCAAACGACGGGAAAAGTCTAACCTCCTGGGACACGTCACTTTATGTTTGCGCGTGTAAGAAAAATTGTTCAGTCGGTAGGTAACTACATATTTGATAAAAAAGAAGTTTATTAATTATATAAAATACAATTATATCGCGGTCGGGTGATTTTGTTTCAGTATTGTTGTATTTAAATACGAATAAACACGGAACTATGTTGTGTTATTTCGTTGCCAACCATGCAAGCAGTAAGATGACTATCGGTAATGTTGAATTACATGCAGTAACAGCTAGTAATATTTTTCAAAGGTTAAATATTTAGTGTTCACTTTATTCCGAACGGCCTATACATGATACTGTGCACATAGAATTTATTAAATAATTTTTAGTTGCATAACGTGCACCTTATTTTTTAAATTTTTTGAAAGTTTTAATTTCTAGACTAAGCCCCTTAAACATATTTTTACAGCAACTACAAAAAAGAAAGTATTAAATTAAATGCACATCTTTTTTACAGTATTTAAGAAGCTAGATGCTATCAGTTTCTTAAGTTATGTAGTACAAAATACGAAATAATATTTTCTGTGAGATTGTAAGGTAAGTACAAATTAAATTTGTTACAAAAAAAAGTACAGAACGCAGTTTACTTACAACTGATATGTCAAATAAGTAATATATAAGCCTCAGTTCATAAAGAAAGATATATTTCCAATATCTCTCTTATTTATTTTGATAAGACATACATCATTTGTTCTGAAGCGGGCGTACTGAAAGTGTTCGGTTATTTCTCAAATTCTCTTACGAATGAATTTGCAGCTAGAAGTTTTTGGGTCAGGACATTAAGGGCGCGGCTACCGCAATTTTCATCACTATTTTTTTTATTTTTTATTTGTACCAGATATTTTTTTTCTTATTTTAGACATAAAATGTGACTAAATTTGGCCCTTGTGAAATTTTTTTATCTCTCATAGTTTTCGCGTAATGGCTTGTTAAAGTCATATTTTTGCATGTTTCCGTTTTAACGACTTCACTAAAATCAACTGATGTACCAAACTCAAAAAAATCACAGTGGATAAAGACATTGCAGACAACAATGACATACTCATGAAATTTAAGAATAAAAATTGCTGAAACTGAAAATGAAAATTTAAAAAGTTCAATATTTTTTTAAAATACAAATAATGTTTATTATTTAATTTTATGAGCATGTCATTGTAGCCTGCAATGTCTTTATCCACTGTGATTTTTTTGAGTTTGGTATATCAGTAGGTTTTAGTGTAGTCGTTAAAACGAAAACATGCAAAATATTACTTTAACAAGCCATTACGCGAAAACTATGAGAAATAAAAAAATTCATAAGAGCCAAATTTAGTCACATTTTGTGTCAAAAACAAGAAAAAAAAATATCTGGTACAAATACAAAAAAAATATAATGATGATGAAAATTGCAGTAGACCGCACCCTTAAACTTAAAAACTGGTAACTTAGCAATTTTTTTTTTGTTTTTTCATTCATAAATTTCTTTTACTTAATATATTTTTATTTGCAACGTCAGTTATACTAAACATAATAAACACAAGCGTTTGGTCAAACCCATAGCCACACAACGTCAATACAGGTTGAACTCTGGATTTTCGTTTGTGGGAAACTTTACATATATGGCCGTTTGCCGGTGTGTTTTCTCGGGACATTCCCGTTCACGCCAACTATTTAATTCCATTATTGTTCTTAAGATACTTCAAGTCACCCTCATCAGTAGTCAAGAACTCGCTGGTATGTGCTGCCCGACACCTCTTTACTCACTCGTATTTAGAAGATGTTAGTCAGTGGCAAAGCGTTGTCGTATATCAAGGGAAGCTGTATTAGAATTACGTTCCAAGCACGTTTCGTTCCTGCAATAATAAATAAGGTAAGTATTTTCCTGACACTGACGACGTGTGATTGGAGAGCTCGTTTCCGTTTCTTGCACGCTACTGGTTGAAAAGTTTACCTACATATGGAAGTCTAATGGTTTGACAGACCACTCAGAACTATGTATAGTGATTGTTCAGTACCGCTTCCCTTAGCACACATCCGAGCTACTACACTGGTTAAATGTTTTAACTAATTGCCATATTATTACGAAATCCTCTTTCATTCATGGCATATTGTAGGTATAATAAAATCATGGCCGGTTTATACCCCCTTACAAATTAATACCAATAGAGGGCAATACAATAAATAGGCAAAGTTATTGGCTGTTTCTGACAAGCTGATGATTTATAATTGATTGATGCTTATGTAAGAAGCCAATAGACACTGATCTCCCAAATACTGTTGTCTATGACACCCTTAAATGTTTGTAATTATTGTTAGCACAAAAATGCATTAATGTTTAAGTTGCAACACTGGATAAATGAGAAACCTACAATTAAAGGACTTGTTTCAAAACAAGCAAACAAAATGCTACACAAATTGCACGACTTACAAATTTGTTCATCACTGAAATTCATTTACAAAACCCAGGCTTGAATACATTACCAAAATATTTACTCACCGCAGTAGGGGATAATATTTTCCTATTGATCAAGTAGTCAGCGACTGGCGAAACAATGTACATCGTCATAACATTTGCAGCGAATGGCAGAGATGTGAGGTAACCAGAGTTTTTTGTGTCGTGTTTCAGCACATCTGTAAAGGTAATCTTATTAGAGCCTAAGTTGCATACATAATTCTTTGAATACTGAAGTTCGTTTGCAACATAGACACAAAACGTATAGCCAATGTTTGCGTTTGGAATTTTTGAAAGCAATATCCTTCGTTTACTAAATTAGTATGATACAAGCACTATGAAATATTTTTTCCTATAACCATTATTACGCCATACACATATTCAGAAAACAGTTGTCATTAAATAACATTACACAGAGTTTCACCAAACCTTTGCTACCTCAATTACAGTCTGTGCGCCTTGAAATATTTCGTCTTCCGTATGGAAGGATGGACACAGCAGACATTGAGGTACGTCTTTCGTGGTATTATCTTTCCCTACGCTCATCCTTGATCTTGTCAGCGTCAGTATAACATAATTTTGCTTAAGTCATTCTTTTATATACATACGTCTGATTTCAGTCTATTCAAAGATTTCCACGTTGTCCATGTCTCTTCGTAGCCAGTTGACCAAAATTCAGCTACCACCATATTGGGAGTCTTTGTTTTCCATAGCTGTAATATTGCCTTTTCGGCCGATTCTCTCAGTTCCTGAGATGTTCAGAAGATACTATTTCTCGACTTGAGACTCTGAGCTGGGAATACTTTGTCATATAACGGATGAGCGCTATCTCGTTGAAATTTTGTCCTCTCCTTGTTTGCAGCCACTTCATTTCAGATACTCTTTTAATTATAGTGGTGTAAGCCACGCAAGCTGGTATAGTTGGTCTGAGGCGTAGATGTTAAACATCCTGTCAACACCTGACATGTCTCGTTGATGGCCTCCCACCAAGGCGATCCGGGTTCGACTCCCGGCGGGGTCAGACCCCGGATTTTAGCATGTGGGAATCGTGCCGGACGATGCCGTTGGTCGGCGGGTTTTCTCGGGGATCTCCCACTTCCCCTACACCCCTTCATTCCGGCGCTGCTCCATACTGACTTCGTATCACCCTTCACCAACGCTTAAGACCTCGATGTTAAGCGCTGACCAAACTCTCTCTCTCACTCACTCGTTGATGGCTACGTTTACCTGTTTGATATGTGATGATAAAGTATCACATGACATGCATATTCTGTGACGGCGTAGCAAAGGATCATTGATGAAATATAATAGTTTGTGGCTGGCTGTCCCATTCTGATCCGACTAGTTTACGTAAAATGTTATTCCGGGAGGAGATTTCTGTTCACAGTTCTTGGATGCAAGAATTCACTCAATGGTTGCTCCCAGGTATTTTGGAGTATCACAGAACTCTAACTCACCACCTGGCTACAAGATTTTCAGCTCCCAATGTGCTTCTATGTTTTTGCAGGATTATGACCGAGTTTATTTACACTATATCAGCTTGGTAAATTTTCGAGCGAAGTTTCTAGATTTATTTCCACTGTTCCGAAATTGATGTTTTGTAAGGACAGAATAAAGTCATCGGCAAAGAAGAAACTTCTTGTATTTGAACTCATTGGCTGGTAATTTGTGTAAATGATGAAAAGTGTTGGAGCCATTATGCTGCCTTTGAGTAGACCATTTTTTTTTCACGGCTGCGTTGCTCTTGAAATTTAACGATGAACCAGCGAATCTGGAGAATGATTCGCGATAAGCCTTGTTAATCCACTATAATTCGACAAATTGTGGACCTTTGTTAGGAGTTGCTGATGGGACCTTTGTTAGGAGTTGCTGATGGCTAGCAGTATCATACGCCTAATATCATTAGCAGTAGGTAACAAATAACATAAAATTCGGTGGGAAGTTAATGTGTTACTCAAGAATGTAATGACTTTGTCATTAAATATTTTGTGGTGTATAGGTCTGCATGAAAATTTTACGAAATCACTATACTATTCTGGCAAGTAAGCTCACGAAAGATTGCATCGATTTTAGCATGATTAATTCAGTGGTAATGTAATAACTGTAGCCTACGACATATAAAATAATGATGATATACTGCATGTGCCTATACCTATTTTTATGAATAGAGAGAGATGGGGCTATAATAATTACACATCACTCACCCATGTTGAGAACTTTATGAAAAGTGTATCTGCGGAATATTTACGCACCGTTAGGTGGCAGCCACATAAACAACATATATCGCAATCAGGGGATTTCCAGATTCTGACCGAAAGTATATTGAAGATGATGTCAACGAAACATTGCCGAATGACTTTACGAATCTTCAAAGACTGCTTCCATCTTGAGGTGTCAATTTTATAAGCTTACCGCGTCCGAGGGGGCGTATATAGGCAATAAGTATGTATATTATTTCTGAACACTCCAATATCTAATAATGTGTATTCATTATTATACTTACCTTTGACGTATGTTGGTAGCAGCGTAGTGAACATGACGTAAAGGCCAACTGTTGGAATGACGACAATATAAATGGCCCAAAGTGGTTTCGAAGTCATTATTTTTATGTATGGAATTGATGTTATCTGTAAAAATCAAATCTTCAATTTACGTGCAGTGAAGTCAATTTTAATAAATACGTAAATGAAAAATATACTTATTATTTGCTGAAATAACTACAAGCAAATAAAAAATTTGAAATTTTTTAAATGCACGACTAATTTCTCTGGATTCTACAAATACATTTGTCTTTGCGTTAAATGTCATAATACATGTAATCCATATTAATGCCCCGTATTAAACTACATGCTTATACTACAATATAGTGATCACTTCAACACACATTATTTGAATTTGAATTTTTTTCTTTTCCGATGATTAATTATCGTCCTTCATTCGTACTTTAATAGTACGAAAATTTTTTATAATTAATGTATTAGATTTAACCCCTGATTCCTATTCACTGGCACTTGTATTGTGCTATTGCTTGAAATATGATATGCGTTTGATAAAATAAAATTCATTTACACATTTGCAAATTTACAGTTTAAAAAAATAAGATACGTTTAATTTTAAAGTCAAAATTAGAACAAATTGAGTGCCTATTAAAATCATGTTCATGTCAGAACAAGATATCTCAATGCATCTATCTTACTACCAGTATAAAAATTTTACCACTATAAACGACATAATTATTTCAAATAATTGTATAAACAATTTGCATGCATGCAACATTGTCACTTTTAGACCAACTTATCGAGAGAAGGGCAGAGAGGTACAGATCGTTGTCGAGGGGCGTGGTGGGGTGAACTGGTTGTGTCATCGTCTTGAGTCATGGGTCGTGAGTTTGTTATTCCCCCAACACCTTTTTCCATCATTAAGGTTCACCAAGCAGGTGCACATGAGGTGAAGAAGAAGTTGAAGATGATGACGAAGATGTAGTTTTGAGGTTTTTGGAGTTATTCGCTGTGGCATGCGGTTTGCCACCACCAGTGTGTCTTTGTGTCTGGGGAAGGCACCATGACGAGGAAATAATGATTCTGCGAATTTTTTTAAATGTAATTAAATTCTAAATGAAAATCTATTTTACTTTATGGAAATAGGTCGAGGATGGCTTGCGAGGTCGCAAGCTTTCGTGAGCTGTGGGTAATGTCACGATGGTAAATTTGCCCCGATGGGTGAGGAGGCGTAGGCCTAAATGCTTGTTGTAATGCCAGATGGCAGGTCTTGTTATTTATTATGTAGTTTTTCCTTTGGATTATTTAATTCTAAAATTAGTAGATTATTGAATACGTAGAAGACACAAGTCGCCCTTAGATGGATGGGACTTCAGTGGACAAGGACATTGTGGTACTCCCATAAGGTCGCATCCACGATTTATTACACTTAATAATCATAAATCCATATATAACTTATTAATAACAACGCATATAAAACAAATATATATATATATATATATATATATATATATATATATAGTTATGTATAAAAAACTGTTGAAATTTTTTAATTTTCATTTAAAAATTCAGCATTTTTTGTTTTATATATGTCGAATCATAGCCTACATCATTGTTATACATTGTGAATTTTTTCGGTTTGGTATGTCAGTTGGTTTTAGTGGCATGCATAAAACCGTAAAGTGCAAATTTTTACGTTTACGACTCATTACGCACAAACTATAAGAAATACAAAAACTTCCTAAGAGGAAGAATTAATCACAATTTATGTCTAAAATATAAAAAAATATCTGGTAGGAATATAAAAATAAAAAAAGACGTTGAAAAATGAGGTGACCGAGCCCGAAATTATACGACAGTATCGGTCCGCCCCGAGAGGACCGCAACAACGTGCTACCCGGGTAAAACGACTTGCAACTTTTTCATTACATTATCCAACACTTTAACCCATCAATCAATAGTCAAACAAGCATTCGCAGAAAGTAAACAAGTAAAACAATAAAAAACACAGTGCACGTCAACATCGAAACCATAAGTATTCTTTTTGTTATTATTTACTTTTAATTTAACTAGTTTTCGGGTTCGGTCCTATGACGCGTAATAGTTATGCTTCTTTTCCGCGAATATTTACTGTTAGTCACTACGACGTTCGTATCTTTAATGTTTAATTATAAATCGATAACTTTGTTCTTTACTATAATAATACTATGATGCTACTTTCTTGCGAATTATTCCCAGTCAGATCTTGCAATGTACTATCTGTTCATCACTTATTAACGTGTTTTTTTATAAGTTCACGCTTCAAAATCCTTTGTCAACTTCATACTCAAATTTTTTAGTTCCATAAATGTAATATTTATTTGTGTGAGATTTTACTTTATTCTTTTGTAATAAACTCAAATTATTTGAATTCATTCTTTTGTTTAAGTGTTCAATCAGTTGTTTCCTCAGCATTAATTGGTAGCCCTTAATAATAAAAGTTATTAAATTAATTAAGCTACTTAACTGTGATTTACCTTGAATTGTCTTAATAGTTGATCACGGAAGCACACTACAAGATAGGAGACGGGACCCATACGGGTCTTCATAGTCTGTGTCCGATCCACAGGTACTTCGCTCGTATTATAATCCGCCAAGCGTAAAGTTGCTCGTGTGCTCTACCAAACATTAATAATTTCTTTCACTATTGGCTACAAGAAGTCTTTGTATTTACAGTGGTTGTTGCTTGTAATTGGCTTAATGCACGAGGATCTACGCATATCTTTCTTCAAAAGTCTGAATAATTAAGTACACAGTTTTAACAGTTAATTGATTGTTTATTTATTACTGATGTTTGTTTGCTTTCCACCTCGCATTCATAGAGAGCTTCAGTTCACATAATTAAAATAATATATTTGTACATACGTATTTCATATTTATTATTAATTAATTTTACCAGTTTTACCCCAACGCCACCGACATAGCCTTATGGCTAGAGTCGGGGGCTGCGGTGGTCGAGGTGCCAGACATATCGCCTCCCACCAAGGCGATCCTGGTTCGATTCCCGACGGGGTCGGTCCCCGGATTTTTGCATGTGGGAATCGTGCCAGACGATTCTCGGAGATCCTCCGTTTCCCCCGCCCCTTCATTTCGACACCGCTATATACTCACCTCATGTCACCCCTCACCAGCGTTGAAGACCTGGATGCGGAGAGCTGACCAAAATCTCTCACTCATCGCTAGAGTCGCCGTGCAAATACTTCGGCGTTGGCCCAGCCGAGTGACGGACGTGTTATCATAAACGTTCTATACGACGGCACACATTATCATTTAAAGTTTATATTTTTAATTTTATTTAACTTTCCCCACTGCTCTATCCCCATTACAATATAAAAAATATACTTACTTTTCGATTGAACCTATGTCCCTCCCCAAGTGAATTTTGAATGTAAGCCAATTCAGAATATGACATTTTCTTGTCACTTCTCGGGTTGTCTTTTACAAGAAGAAGCCAGGCCAAATACCACACCACACCACCAGCACCTTAAACATAGTGATAATTGTAAATAAAAAATCGTGTTACAAATTCAAATCAGAAAGAGTAAAAAATTATAATTGTAACTTACGTAGTGTAGTAAAGAATACGAACTATACACTTTGTAAAATATTGGCTTAGAATTAACAGAGAAAGTTGCGCAAGTATTGGAAATTGGTGGAAGTAAGGGGGGGAGGGGGGAAAGAGGTAAATGACACAATTAAAATAAAAAATATATATATTTTGTCTCAACACAGTACACTAAAGAGAACATAATACAGGTGTCTTCTGATGTGTCAGAAATGAGGATTGTGGACGACCGGTAAAACATTAAGGGCGCTGCCTACCTTAAGGCCACGGCGGGAGCAAGCATAGCGTTTTACGGGTTAAATGAATTTCCACCTGGCTCAGAAACGGTTTAAGTTACATATATGCCACCACTGACTTATTTGTTCGTCTCAGTGCCGCGTAAATTGCTATGGATCGTTTAGGCAGTTTTTTTCAATACCCTGAAAATTGTGACCAAAAAAGAATTTTTACACAAAAAAAACGCGAAAATGGCTATTCATAATTTTTATTCTGTACTTTTAGCTACGTACCAGTGTTCTCCTTTTCTCGGCGCATAAATGGTTTTTGTCCGGATTCAATATCACAAAAGGTGACCGAGTGCCATTGAAAATAATTTAACAAGTAAAACCCTATTCTTTCTCCGCCAGGGCTCCGAGGTAGGCAGCGCCCTTAACAGCTGGAAAAACGTCAAGTAAAAGAAAAAAAATTTCACGCATTAAAATCTTTATTTACGGTATTCTAAATCTTATTTAAACACTTTGCTAACATTTTACATGTTAGTCAAAGCAAAGTATTGTAAAATATCGCTCTAATCGGTGGGCTGTAAATTGATAGGGCATGGGAGGATTTTATTTGAATTAAGTGCCTGGTTATGTACCAAGATCAAACGTTTACAACCAAACACATGATTCTTACTTAATAATTTAGTTTTGAACTAGCGTTGATGTTTAGTTTCTTAGACGCTTTTAACCTTATAAGTTTAAGTATTCGTTCACGTGTAAGTGCCCTTTTTCCATATGTACCGTATATTTGTAGCACGTGTGCAACAGTAGAACGGAGATTGCTGTTCACCGAAAAAATATTTTTGTTGTTATAATGTATGTGTGATATCTTCACGATATCTATATGCTTTTAGCATTAACGAATTGTAGTAATGTTATTATTTCTATATATGTGGTCACAACGTTTTAATATTTTTGTGTATGGTTAATAAAAGGTGAACAGTGAAATAACGCACTATAAATTGCGCAGTGTAAATATGTGCCATTCCTTAGCAAGCCGAAAATGTTCAAGTTCATTCCGTAATAATTGTAAGTAACCAAATTAAATTGAAAATATTTAAACTGGATTTAGTTTCTTTGACATACTCAATTCCGATGTAATGTTACTTCACGAAAAAATCGAGGTTATTCTAGGGTTGAGTGAAATTTAAACTCACGACGTTATATGCATGATTTGAGTGAAATTCGCTTGCGTCAAAAAGTGTACCCAGCAAACTTCTTTCGTGCATTCGATCATAACTTGTTTAATCTGGTCATCTGATCCATATTACCTGGCTACATCTGCCGGACTACTTTTCGTAAACACCTAATGTGCGTCACTACCACCCTGCAACAAAATAATAAAAAAATTAATAATTATTTCTCGACATTGACTATTTAATTCTGCATTAAACACGAAAAGTACTACGTTATTATTTACATTGACGAATGCTGGGAAGAAAATACAAACAGGTATACTTTGCATGCTGAAAATTAAGCGCAGAATGTAACTAATTAACATGCTATTTCACTGGCGCTTTTAAATGGCTGCCTGTGTGGACGTAATTTGCGACTCAGAATCTTTAATTTGCGGAAAGTTTATGGTCGACTAGGTACGCGCAAGGCACTGAACTGGCTTGCTGTCTTCTCACTGATATATGCGTGCTGATTCCCCTTTGTTATTTAGTGACATGTTAGAATTCACTGGCCTATATTACCCGAAAAACACTCCGTGACGTTATTGGTTACTGACCATCGCATCATTGCGTGTCCATATCACAAGATATTGGACATTTCGCAGTTAGTTGGAGTTATGCAACACCAGATCAACTAACAATGTCAAAGTGAAATTTTGGCTCCATGTGTTTTCTATACACCACGGTCGTAGAAGTACAGATCTGCACACTCGCCTATCTATCAATGTATTTTGCTTGACCCCCTTGTTGTTTGGCTGCAGTTCACCAAGTTACCAAGAATGTTGTGCTTAATTGGCGCTGCAGTCAGGGCGGTCGGGCTCAAACTCCGCCCACTTTTATCTAGTATTTACGATATAAAGTAAATAAAGATTGCTGGAGCCACGCTTTAGAATTGTGAGCGAAAGTGGTATTTCATAAATTCATAAAAAATACATTTTGATAAGTTGTTTATCTTTGTGGGAGGGAAGTGGGTGGAGTTAGAGCTCAACTGCCCTGATTGCAACGCCAATGACGCACAACACTCTCGGTAACTTGGTGAACTGCAGCCAAACAACAAGGGGGTCAAGTTTCCAGGCGAGTGTCGAGACCTGTTCTTATACGGCTGTGCTATGTACTGTTATAACTCCAAAATAATCAAGAACGCCTAACCTGCATTTTGTTGTTTTCTATGGGCTTAGCGTTGTTGCTTGGATACTTTATAAAATCAACTTTAATTGTCAACATATTATAAGTATATTTTTGTAGGTTGGTCTGTTTGTTGCATAACTCTGTCCAGTTAACGTATTAAATGAAAACTGTCTGACAAGCAAGTATCAACATCGATAAACAATTTATACAGAGTTACATGTTGCTCCAATTGATACGCAATGTGTAGGGATAAGAAAATTTCGCGAATGTTAGAATCAATGTTTCCATGCATACTCAAGCAATGACCATTTGTCCACTAGCTGCTACTCCGTGTAAAAGTAGACAATGGACGAATAGACAGGGCGAGAGTATGCATAGGACAATGCATTCTATCCTGTTAGTCATTGAATTCGCGAATTGTCCCTAGTAATGTGCAAGATCTCTTTACTCACAAGCTTATATTTTATTAATTATTTTTATTCAAAGGATACTGCCTATATATTTAAATTTTGTATATGCTGTTACGATACAAATACATATTATAACAAGAGGGAAATGCAATGGGCAGATGGTTTATAACCGACAACTATACAAAATTAAAATGTATTGTATGGAGTACAGTGCGTGAAAATTTCGCTTTCGGATAAAATTAGTAACTATAAAAGCATGCCAGCGTTGTAACGTGTTTTTTTCAGGTTCAAAATTATGTTTTACAAGGAGTCACTTTAATAAAGAGAAGAATTAAATACTTCTTGAACAAACGTTACAGGAAAATGATTGACTTCAACTGACAAAAATGAAACTTTTTGATTATACTGTGTTAAATAATCCACACATTACGTTCAATAGCTATGTATACACATATGTTGCACATTATTACTTTAAGAGTTAATAGTAAATAAATAATAGGCATACATCTAAAACGAGTATTGATGTTCAAAACTTTGTTTATGTTCGTGTATGTGTGGGTAAGATATATTATAAAAAGCAATGCCGAAATGTAAAATTTTGGAACCTCTGCCATGTGGAATCGTTATCGATTTCAACATTTACTTTCCAGAATTTTGCCACCAATTTTACACATCTATCTTTGATATAACAGGCATAATAAAAACTGTAATCCGAGAATAAATTGTTAGACGGCCAACACTGAATATACATATACACATGCAAATTTCTCGTTAATATTTATCAACAGGCTGGAATCAACCCGAACACACTCCGTGACATGATATTACAGTATAGTGTATGTTGTGCATGTCTAATTTTATAGTTATTATTTTTTTATGATTCTGCGGTAAGATGTCTGTTTACGCCGACGTGCGTTTATTTTGATTTTGAACTACATGCATATATACATCACTCCAACAAACAATATCACTGCAAGCGTCCGATCACGAGTCCTCATGCTGACTGACTGCCGTGTCCCGCCCAGCAAACCTGCTACCAGCCCGCCTGCTGGTCCCAACCCCCATCCGCCAGTGTCCTCACGGTCATTGTTCGCCTCCCTTCACATTCCTAAGCCATTGTCCATAGGCGTGCCTTGCCTCGGGGGTAAGGGGGGTTGAGCCGGAGC
>PNEQ01051045.1:0-14308 GCA_003012365.1 Medauroidea extradentata
CTAGAAATTATTAAGATACATTTAATTTTTATATTTAATTATTTCAAGTCTTTGCTTTATTCATTTAATTTTTAATGGTTGCAAGCTAGGTTCGTAGCTGGACGAGTCCAACTATCATCTGGGGGGTGTAGGGTTCCCATGCGGGCAGTCAACATGGCAGACGGTCGCGGAGAAACCCGTGAACGTGGTTCACGTCAATCTCATCCGGGACATGTGAAGCCGAACAGCCAATGAAGGTTATGTTCGGCTGCGGTATCCATGGAGATAGGAATTGTATCCCACGCCTGACTGAAGCTCCGCCTCTTTTCAAGTTGTTCATTGGTGTGCAGGTGTCGTGCCGCGTCCCGAGGTCGCTGCTGAACTGCACCATCTCGGAGGTGCAGAGCGAGGCGTGTCTGTACCCCTCGTACTTCACACACTTCTGCGTGCTGGTGCTGGTGGCGGTGTCCATGCCGGCGCAGTTGTCGCACGTCGTCAAGGCGGGCTTCATGGTGGCCGTCGCCGGGGCGCAGTGCGCCGTCAATGTGGCGGTCATCGGCACCGCGCTCGACTGCGAGGAGGCCGCCAACCACCGCGAGTGGGCCGGGTGAGTCAACACATTATGGTTAGACATGATTACTTACACCCACGATTTTATGGCGAAAATATTTTTGCGACATTTGGTTTCAGTGCATTATGTGCACATGCTGCTGCTCTGTAACATCGTCTGTGATTGGGCGATTTCACTTTCACGTGCCTTGGTAAATTACAGACGAACGGCGTCACAATAATCTTATTCTAATCGGCGCAGTCAACTGAAGAAAGAGTGAGTGAGCGAGAAATTATGGTCAGCGCTTAACATCGAGGTCTTTAGCGCTGGTGAGGGGTGACATGAGGTCAGTATGGAGCAGCACCGGAATGAAAGATAGGAGGAAACGGAAGGCCCCCGAGAAAACCCGCCGGCCAGAGGCATCGTCCGGCACGATTCCCACATGCGAAAATACGGGGCTGACCCCGCCGGGAATCAAATCCGGATCGCCTTGGTGAGCGGCGAATGGTCTGACCATTTGTTCAACGCGGCCCCCGTCTGAACAGAGACACGCTGCCAGTAACCATGAAGCACAGCTGCCGATGTGCACGTGAGACAATGAAACAGAGTGGGGCAACAATCTTTTCGCGACAAAATCCTGGCCCGAATGGTGGTTTATCGCGAAAATGTTTTGTGCCAACATACCCTTGAAAACGCTGTTGTTAATTGCAACACATATGATTAGATGATGTACGGCTCACACAACGTAGCTGTCTGTAGGCCAATAACAGGCATCAAATATTACAATAACGGGATTCTTATACGCTCAGTCAAATGGTGCAACAGCTCCACATAAAAGCGAATACCAGTAATCTTCTGGTAAGTTGAATGTGCCTCGAAATCCAGCAAACAGTCAAGTTTTCCCGCGATAAACCATCATTTATAATGCTTGTACTTATATATGTTACCCTGTTTGACTGAGCGAATAATAATCCCGATATCACATACGTAAATAGTAGAGCCCGGTAATTTTCGCGAAAAGAATTTTACAGAACTTTGTTTCAGTGCCTTACGTGCGCACCTGCATCTTTACTATGTGGTCAGTGATTGGATGCCGTAACACCCAGCGTGTGGAGGTTAAACTCGCAAATCACAGACGTGATGTGTGACAGTTATCCTTATACTGATTGGCACAATCAAATGAATAACGACTCTACACAAAAACACTCTGCCAATGATCATGAAGTTGAACTGCAGGTGTACACGTAAGACACTGAAACAAAGTGGGGCAAACATCTTTTCGCGAAAACTACCGGGCCCTAGTAAATAGTAATAGAAACGCGAAATGACGAGGCGGCTCATTTGATACGTGCGAACTTCGCCGCTTATTGGTTGCTCGAGGTTGTGTGACGGAGTTCGCCGATCGACTGGCTATTTCACTTCTGTATACCTAAATAATCTGTGCCGATATTGTAATCTTTGATACCTGTTATTGGTGAGCAGACAGCTACGTTGTGTTTGACGTGTGTGTGTGTGTATATATATATATATATATATATATATATATATATATATATATATATATATATATATATGTTGCAAGAAACTACAGTGTTTTCAAGGGTACATTGGCAAAAAAAATCGTGGTATATCATCATCTCTTATTATGGCGAGAACTAAAGTGAGTTCCAGACAAAAAAAAATCGAAGTTTTATATTTGCATGAAATAGTGTTAATTTTGTAGACGTTACTTGTTGACACATTTTATTCTTGCGAAATAAGTTGTATCTCAGTCAGCTTTCCATTAACGACATTTCAAATTCAAAATTTGCAATTTATTACTTTCGTACACCCTCTGAAACACAATTAATATAACGAAACGAAATAATTTACAGTGAATGTGCATGCTACGGACTAGGGCTTTAGGTTAATTAAAATCCATTAAAAATGTATCGTATTTTAAAACATTAATTGTGAATTTTGGGATTTTTTGCTATATATTTTTTTAATATAAAAATGTTTGTATTGTGTTGTGATATACTCAAAACCCTTGCCAGCTTAATATGTAAAGAAAATAACTTCGGTCATGACTTATCTAGCTACCAGTGCTGCCAAACCCACAGAGAATTAGAAAATATGCGTTATCTTTATAGTACTAGCTAGATTTCAAATGACTCTTCGTTTGTTTCACGTTCACGATTGACCATCGTCTTGTTTGTTACCTTATGGAGCTCGCTGATCTATAAAGAAGCAACTAAATGCTGATTCAATCTTCAATCATGTGACATTACTGAGTCAATGAACAGCTGCTGTCTTACTGAGTACGCAGATATTCTTGGAGTCTTGGCTGCACGTCAGTGAACACGAACATTATTCCGGTGTAATCGGTAGACATCGGAGTATCGAAAATCCACCTCGGAAGACGTTAGATTTGGATTACTGTTGCTGAAACCCTTCCTGGAGGACTGTGGGCCAATTGCAGACCTGCATGGAAAACACTCTCTGACTCCCGCGCTACCGTGTGACATGCACAACTGGCCACTCACTGGAACAGCAGTCTATAAACTATCAGCTATGGACAGAGTTTATACACAACTGTGGAACCAATCGGCAGGGACTCAAACCAGTAAAACTTCCCGGTGTCCAATAAACGGTTCGTGGTAACTTTTGTATCCCTGTGAAATTTTTCCTTTCGGTTAATGTATAAATTCAAGTCAAATGTTTCATGCGGTAAAATTGGGCTACTTTGCAGCTACAGGCGTACGTATGTCCAACATGGGATGTTGATTATGTTTCAATGTAGTTCAGAAATAGTAAACTTCATATTAGTTCGAAAAATTTCAGTATAAAACCGCTTAATTATTTTTTTCACGACATGAACCCGAAACCACTATTTTGAGTAGTCCACGTTTACCCCGGTAGGGCCTAAGTAGTCCCAGTTTATTGTACATAATGCAAAAGTGCTAACAAACATGGACTTACTTTGCTGCAATGTCTAGAGCTCTTGTCAGCCTCTATGACCATCAAAGTTTGGTTCCCGGTTATGTAACCTACTTAAATATCTTGAATGTTATCAACGTGATGGGCATTGGCGTTGGCTGGAGGGTTTTCTCGGGGTATTCCTCACCCTGAGCATTGTTGGGCCTAATTTTATGTCATCCTTCAGGATTTCTTTTCAGACGCGTACCCTCGGGGTGTGATACCCAAATTGTGGAATACATATTTTACATAACTCCCTTACGTTTCCTGTTTCACTGCCTTCATCATGCATTTGGAGATGTCACAATTGCCATAATTCTAGTACAAACTTAATGGTGTTTCCTTAGCCAGTATTACCATACGTACACGAGTTTCGGTACATTGTCCTGGAGATATCAGGGTTCCTGAAGAACATCCAGATGATTTGGAATACTGTTGTCTCGCATAAAAGCTTCAAAATGTGTAACTAGCTGCGTGATTTTATCTGACGAGGAATCGGGTGAATGTTCTTGATGCCTCTTGTTATTGGAAAATAATCTTCTCCACATAATGTCTGCACATCTCTCATTTATGTTTTGTGTATTTTTTTTCTTCTGCCCATCGACTCCGGCAATTTTTTCCTTGTTCTTATGGGTTGGTTTCGAGTGAAAACAGTTCTTTCCATTCCAACAGGCTAGGTTTGTGATTTAAATGTATTAATGGGCACTCGTGTGTGTGTGTTTTATACATACATACACACACACACACACACATATATATATATATATATATATATAATACGAAACACATGTGTAAAAATTCATATAGTCTACTTTACAGCTAAGTGACTGAAAATTAGTTACTATTTAAATAAAGTTATAATTTAAAAAGTCTTAAGAGATTGCTTGTTTATGTGTCAATGAATTTTCGTCAAGGGTTTGTTATGTGTAATATTAAGATTTAACACGAGTGAAAGGGTACTCAATTACAAATGTAGCAAATTTAATTAAGTAATTCTGTACATTGCCTTACGTCTAGGGTTATAATAACCCACCAAATAGCAGTAGCAAAGCGAAAGTATGGTACCTAACCACAATAGCTTGGCAGTTGGTAGAGCAGTAGAATGTCTACTACACACTTCAGCAGAAGGCATAGAATGGGTTTGAAAGCCGAATCACAGTACTGCATTTTGTTTAGGTAGCCGTACGGAACTGAATTGTGTTATCACTAGATGCCGGAAAAATTCGCAGGTTCACCGACCTGTAGGCTAGCCTGCAATAATATTTGTGTACTGAATGTGATAGCAGCTGTTTATTAGCTGCTCGCTGACACAGTGAAATAGGCCTTTTTTTCAGTTGCAGTTTTATTATTGGCTCAGCTACTTCCAGGAAGTGTCGAGTAAGTAAATTGCAAATTGTGAACGTGATACTACTGTTTTACAGCTGCTGAAATTATAACTTGCGCCTAAAAGAAAATGAGAATTTTTCAGGTCCCTAGTTATCACGCAAATGTATATGAACAAATACTGTTTACAATGCTAAGTATATAACATTGTATACTTACCCCTCCGTATATACATTGTCAATTCAAGCTTATTTATAGTGACGCCTTATATTCGCGAAAATATTCGTTCACTAAATAGTCTGAATGTCTTTCGTGCAACTATATAATTAGGCTTCATTGCTATTGGCAGCATGTCTTTGTGGAAAGAAGTTTCTCATTTGACGGTACCAATCAGAATTAAGCAACTACTAACTTGTCTGTGATTTGCAATTAAAACTTAAAGAAAAGAGACAATAAAAAACAGCCAATCAGTGACAATGATGCAGAGTTGCATATATACATACCGTATATAGGAAAAATAAACTGGTACAGAAAATTTATTTGACCAAAATAAGTGCCATAGTTATTTATGGAGAGAATTTGTTTCTTCATAAACCATGCTTCATTTTCACTTATCTACTCCAACTTGGACGTTTATAATAATTTTTTTCGAGTACATACGGTAGAGATAGAAATGAACCGAGAAAAAATATTGTTTATCAATGTCTGTTCAACAAATTTGAATTTTTCAAATTTTTAATTTCTTAGCCAGAAGAGGATTAGTTTGAAGTTTTGTAAACTGAAATAAATATGTTCTAGTAAACGCTCCATGCTAAATTATTTTGTGACATACAGGAAATTGTTTTTTACTGGTGACAGCAAAACGTTTTTGTGATGAACACAAAAATGTTTGCAGGGTCAATACTTACAAATAATAATTTTTTTCCGTGTTGGTAAACATATTATTTGAGAGATAATTAAAACTTGTATGTTACAGTATAGCTCCGGGGAAATATACGCTGTGTGGACTACTGATAGCTGCCACAATATCGTTAGCCTTTCTTGCCCGACACGTAAGTTTATTTTATGTTATTACTTTTAATTGCTTATATATACCTAAACATAAAAATAGCAATAACAAAACTTTGAAGAAATCATATTAAGTGCAGTTTTGTTATAAAGAACTTCAGTGCAAAGTAAAATGTATAAATTAAAAAATAATATATCTCTAAATATAGTATAATGCAAAATGTGTTCAATTTAATGAAGTTTCAGTATACAGAATATAATAATCTTGTTTTTAATGTTCTTTTGCTGCATTTATAATTTAGAAGATCACGAAATTCACATGTAGCTAACCAGAATTTTAATCCGACTATTCCTTAAATTATCTTACCTCCGGACTACACAATGTGAGTCGTTCATGTAAACCAGCCCGGTGGAGGTGTAATCCCGTGGACCAATAATTAGGGAAATCTTTAGTCAACATTGGGCCTAATGCGACTCATGAGATTTGCAAACAGCCTCAAAATTGGAGATTTAAAACGTACAGATAAACCACACACGAAAGTCAAATGGCAATAAGAAACTGACATGTTACGCAAGACAGTGTTTCAGGTTGCCTACTTCCCAGGCATCCACATAGGCCTATCCACCTCTGACTGAACATGCGATTTGAGAGGAAATGTTCGGGATCAGAACTTCCTCCAAAGGCAAACTTATTTGTTCATTTTGGCATGATAATTACCTACATGTCGTGTCAGACCGCTAGAGAGGATAGTCACAAACTTTTAAGCAATTAGGGGTAGCCATATCTTAATTAAAGTGTGAATCGGTCTATCGCTGTAACATTATTTCCTGTGGTTACTTGTCTTCACATAATTTACCTGTATACTAAAAACGTTCATTTATGAGATTTGCTTGTCACTATATAGTGAATATTCACGTTTCAAATCTCCTCCGCTGAGGCCATTTTCCACTATTATGAATCATATTATGTCCTACGATGTATATATTTTCCCCCAATTATTTGTCCTCAAGTATGCACTCCTGTCGGGTTTGCATATCTTAACCTCTCAGGCTGTGCACAGCAGTTATAACATATCAATTAGAAGTATTATTATTATTATGACAATTAAAATTTTGCCTCATTTGCAGTGAATATATTCCACTACAATTAGACTGCTTTAAATTTCAAAATTATTATTAATGTAATTAATAAAAAAAAGTCCATACAATTCAACTATAGACTTTATACCATGTACACGTGTTTGTATTAAACATAATTATGCATAACATTTACCGTGTGCTATGCTTATTAACGCAGTCAATAGATTTCACCTGCGTGTTTAGCAAACATATCGTAATGGTCTAGGTAAAGTTGCGCTGGTCATGTGTATGTTTCAGTGACATTTAGGCTACAATTTGCCTCTCTGTGAATAATTCTGCTGCTACTGGTTGATAGCTACACGAGTGTTACCTCGTATCAAATATCATTGTAAAACGGGTGTTTTTCGTAGTTTTGTTTCACTCTCAGTTTTCTATTGCATCTCCAGTAAACTGCTCCCTGTAGGGGTCGTGGCTGGAGCAGCGGCTAGAACACCAAGGCAGTGTTGTCAGTCATACCATAATTACATTTTCGTACCTTATTTTCATTATTTGTACCATATGCGATACCAACCTGCCGATTATGGCTAATTGTACCATAATTTTACGTTCAGCATGACAAATCCAAAACGGTTGTGAATTCGTTGGAGAGTGAAAGGAAAAAAGCATTTTTTTTAAATTTTTAATGTTTTTTCCCTGGTTCAGTTATATGCCGTAAAGTTTCTGAAGCAAAGTCGAGAGACTGATAGCAATAAATAATGTTACTCCTCACATCTGCCGCCACATAGTGTACGTTTTACCACGGCCGTAGTTTTTACATAGTCTATGTGTGCAATAACATTATGGGAGAAAATTGCAGGAATATTGGAGACTACACAAAAGTCCATCAAGAAGGTAATATCAGTTGTTATTCAATCTGGTTTCATGTACATCTATCTCGAATAGTTACTTTTATTATTACTTTTAAATTTAATACATAGATTGTTAACAGTTGAATGTTTTTTTAATCAACATTTTACAAAAGCCATAATTTATCTGGTAAACCAATAATTTTAAGTTCCGAAAACGATATTTCGTCGTATAGAACCTGGCAACACTGCACGAAGGCGATCCGGGTTCAATTCTCAGCGAAGTCCGTCCCAGGACTTTTGCGTGTGGGAATCGTGCCGGACGATGCCGCTGGTCGGCGTGTTTTCTCGGGCATATTCCGTTTCCCCTGTCCCTTAATTCCGGTGCAGCTCCATACTATAATCATGTCCCCCCCCCCCCTCCGGCGCTAAACACCTCGAGCTTTAGTTTTGCAGCGGTTTTCGAAATTAATTTTTTAACGTAATTTAATACATACATCAAAATTTCATTCTTGCATTTTTAACGATTGTGTATCATCGTTTGCATCATTAATTTTCTGTTCCAATAAAACAAACGGATTTTTAGATTTTTACCCCTGAATTATCACATATTTTGTTGTCAAAGTAAGCCAAAATGAAGGGAAATAATTTTTTGCTAGCAAACGGTACATTATTTTAAAAATCGCTCTGGTAAAATTGTGTATCGTACGACTGTGCACAGTGTCAAATTCTTTCAAAGCACTTGGTTAAAAAATGTTCGAGTTATTTGCAATTGTTTGAAATAAATGACCAAAGCATCTCACTCATTCACCCACACGTCATCAGTTGTTGGCCGCGTTTGCAGATGGAGAAGGCGTCCCGTGTGTTGTTCCTGTGGCGCGCCGAGGTGGAGGAGCAGCGAGAGAGAGCAAGCGATATACGACGTCGTAACGAAGCGCTCGTCTACAACATACTGCCGCCTCATGTGGCCGCACACTTCATGGGCAGTCGCAAGAGACAGCACGAGGAGCTCTACAGCCAGAGCTACGCTGAGGTCGGAGTGCTCTTCGCGTCCATGCCCAACTTCTCAGGTACCTGCAGCTGTGCGCGCTGGACGCCCACAAGTGACGCCAGTTTACACAGAAAAAAATAGCAGCAGCAAAGTTAATTGGGAGGGGGCGGTATCGCTGCAATGTTTTAATACGTTTGGTAATTTTTTATATGTACGAGTATGGTTATATGATGACCTCGGGAGTAAATAATGATAACCGTCATTCCTGTAGTTGCCAGATTAAGAGTAATAAAGTATGTCAAAGCTGGACAAAAGCGTTAAATAAATTCATTATTTATTATATAGTTTAAAGAGAACTACGTATGTTTTTTTTTGTAAAAGTGTATTTCTTTTAAATTTACGAATATAATTTTTTTTACATCGGCTGTATTACAATGTTGGTTATAATTGTTTACTCCCGATGTTTTCATTATATATATACATTATTTTTACAGAAATGACAATTTTCTAGCTTTCATACTTTTCGTATAGTTGTAGTTCAAAGCCCAAATTTGCTTAAAGTGGTATACAGTAATACAAGAAAGGAAATCCAACTAACTTAGAGAAGCGAAGTAATTTACACAGAATAACAGGGTCATCGGCTAGGTCATGAATGTAGAAAAATTGCATTTGGATACTTTTTGTATTTTTAAAAACATTTTTGGATTTGAAGTAAAAAATTTTGCAAGTTTATGTACTTTTTTAAACACAAAAATATTGATCGGGAATTTTTAAAATATGCCTTGACATAGCTTCTGTCACCATTATTCGGTGTGAATTACTTCATTTATTTAACTTAGTGGGTTAAAACCGTTTTATGCAAATGTTATTATACGAAAGCTATGAACGCTAGAAAATTGTCATTACTGTAAAAAGTAGTTACAGTGTATGTCTGTAAAACAAACCATATCTCGTACAAATATAAAAAATTCCATTAATATTTGGCGTGGACTCCCCCTCTCCCTCTTTAACTGCTAAATTTGGGTAACAAAATTCTTTGGTGGTCGGTAAGAAGAGAAAGTTGCATGTTATTGTAATGACATTTGTGCCCTATTTAAAACCTACTTAAATCTAAAAGAAAAGGGCAAAAGCTTCAGTTGGCAAAAAACTATACTTACGATCTACTTACTGGAAAGCTAAACAAAAGTTACCAACATTTTTTAAACTACGGTACACTATTTTGTAACAATATTGATAACAAACGTTCTGTAACATTGGCTGAAATCACGAATTTTACTAACATAGTAATAATTATGATGAATTGAACATGTTTTAATAAAGAACACATTATAATGGTTCAGGGAAATAATATTATTAACAATGTTGATAACGATGTTATTAAAAGGTTTCAAAATTTTTTATCGATCAATAATGGCTAATGTTTTACACAGAATGTTCATAACAATCATTACTAACATTTCTTTGTGTATAATAAAGTTCAATACGAGCCTAACGGAATGATGGCAACCATCATAAAGAAATGATGCCACCAACAATTTTCAAGCAATTTTACAACATTTGTTAATAACTTTGTTTGAAACAGGTTATATTTATAATATTGTTGCTGAAGTAAGCTTGGTTTAAGGTCAATCTTGAAGCGCATCAAATTACGTATCGCCACAATGAGCAGAGTGCGGAACTAACACGCAAGATTTCATTTTCGGAAAGTCTGTACCAAAGTTTACTGTACGATTCTATCTGAATTTCGCATACATCCTGTTGGTACATTTTGAAGTCAGAAATTCTGAAAATGCGGATTTTATCTATGTTAAAGGTCTTCGAAACAGTGCTTCGTATGGTCTCGGTGACTTAACGATGACATTCTTTCCTTGTCCTAAGGGTATTTTTCTTTTCATATACTGGCGCAACGGACACATTTGTAATACCTTAACATTACAACGCATTTGAAGGGCGTTGTAGGCGGCAACCTTAAACACTACTGTAGCTTGATCAACCATCTCGAAAACCAGACATAGCAGAATTCCACACAGTGTAAAGCTCAACGAACTCATTATCATGCCCGGTCGCATACTGAATACGTCAATTTAACCTCCAGCTGCTGTACGTAGAATGATTCACCAATACACTACTTGCGTACATTATAAAAATATAAAATAGATGAATAATTATATTTGAAAACAGAGCATTCCGCACAATTTCTACACAGCTATACATTCCAGGCAATAGTTCATGAACCACTCTAAATTCTATCCATTTTGTGGAATTCCAAACATTTATGCAACATTGCTTGCAGGGAAGATGAACTTTCAAATCTTAGAAAAAAATGTTTGTAATGTAAAGCAACAGAACAATGACGTATTTAGAAGATAATATACATATATTAACACAGGATGTTGAAATTCCAGTAGTACCTACTTCATGCTCTTTTCGTAATGTTACTTTAGAATCGTAATGTGAAAAGTAAGGCAGTAATTCTGATCACCAATGTTACTAATGGGAGAATAATTTTTAAATTTTTCAAATTCATCATTTAGTCTTCTTTCTGAATAAAATAATATAAATACTTTACCAATTTACTTATTTTTGTTGCCCGTTATTGTCTTTAATTGTTCATAAAACAAATACTTAACAAAACTGACGTTTTAATAACACACTGACTTACACACAAAGTAAATTATGTGTGAATCATGAGAATAAACATAAGCTAAGAAAATGCTGCGTGCGCATCCGAACCAACAATAAGCAAACGCATGTGTGTCCCTGACAGGTTATTGAATTTGCAATAATAATAATAATAATAATAATAATAATAATAATAATAATAATAATAATAATAAACGGTGGAAGGTACTAAAATTCATATAGCCCTTTAGATGCCTCGAATTTCATACACAAAGTTTTGTTATAATGGTAGCATGTTGTGCAATGTAATCGGGAATATACAGGTATATTTGTTTTGATTGTAGATTTCTACTCAGAAGAAAGTGTAAATAATCAAGGCCTGGAATGTTTGCGATTCCTTAACGAAGTTATATCGGACTTCGATGCTGTAAGTAATAATATGGTTATAGTGATCTTATACTGTAGTTTGTAGGATTATGTAAATATTTTTTTAAACATATGTGCCACTTTAAGATCGTGAAATATTATTTCTGTATTACAATTTTCAAGTAATCGTTCTCTGATTTGAACATAATTTACTAGTAAACTGATCCTGTATCGTGATATAACTTAATATCGTAATGAACAATTTCACGAGCTTCAAAATTATGAAGGATCAGTACACCTAATTCACTAGGTTATGGAATCAGAGAAGGCATGTTTAGTTTCAGTAATAAGTGACCAATGCATAAAATATATTAACACAATTCAAATTATTAACGTATTTCGGTTACCGAAGTTTGAAGTCTTATTATTATGAAGTAGCTTATCCTATACAACAGGCCTATTTATAATAATGTTACAATGATACAATTAATATATAGTTCAAAGTTAATAATATGTTATTAGCAGCTGATGTATATCTATATATATAAAAATGAAAGCTGACTGATTGACTGACTGACTGACTGACATATCAAACTGCAGCCCAAACCACTGGACCTAGAATCGTGAAATTTTTTGGGGGGGTTCCCATCAGGTCGTAGGCGAGCACTAAGACGGGATTTTTCGAAATTCGACCTCTAAAGGGGTGAAAAGGGGTGAAATGTGTTTCCGAAGAAACATCGATAGAGCTCGAACCCGACGGTCAATCGTCGTGATTTTTACTTTAATAGGACACTCGTAAAAATGCATATTAGCCACTTTAAGGATTTTTCGAAATTCAACATTTAAGGAGGTGAAAAGCCCTTAAATGTGTTTCCAATCAACTATCGATATCTATCAAATCCTTCGGGATAGAGAGTTGATATTCACTTCAAAATATTGCTTACGTAAATACCCAAAAAGTAGTTTTAGGTTTTTTTGAAATTCGACCCCCAGGCTGTAAGAAGGGGCAAAATGTGTTTTTAATTAATCGTCTTTATCTTTGAAACACAATTGGCTATTGTCGTGATTTTAACTTTAATTGGTTACTTTTACAAATGTCTATAACAGGACTCAAAATCGTTTCGAAATTCTTTATTTAAAGGGGTGAAAATACGTGAAATGTGTTTTCGATTATCCTTCCATATCTATCGATTCAATGGAGATATCGAAGTACTCTTTGCTTTAAATTGGTGCTTTTGTAAATATCCCAAGTACCATTTGAAATATATTTTCCGAACTCGACCCTAAACTGGTTAAAAAGGGGGTAATATGAGTTTTCGACTCACATTCGATATATATCTATCCCATAGTTTTTTATATAGAGACGTAATTTTTGATTAGGATTGATGCTTACTCAAATACCTAAAATGTAATTTAAGGAATTTCCGGAATTCGCCACCTAAGGACGCGAAAAGGGGTGAAAAGTGGTGAAAAGCGTTTTTAATTAATCGTCGATATATATTGAACCCAGCGGGCTAATGTTATGTTTTTTACGTCCACGAGATACTAATAAAGTATTCTAAAACGTGATTCAAGGGTTTTTCGAAATTTACTCTCTTAAGCGGTGAAAAGACCTTGAACGTATTTAAGATAAATCCTCGATATCTATCGAACCTGTCGAGATATACAATTAATTTTTGCTTTAGGATAATGATTACAGAAATTATCGCAAAACGGTTTTCAGATTTTTCGAAATCCGATTTCTCAATACTGTGCAGGGGTGATATGTGTTTTTTTAGTGAATGATCGATTTTGATTCGACTGAACGGGCTAGCGATGTGATTTACACTTCAGTTGAATGCTAATACAAATGTATAAGATGTAAATTTAAAATATTTCAAAATTCGACACCCAAAAGGGTGAAAAAGCACAAAATTTGTTTTCCATCAACCCACGATATCTATCTAAAAAGTAGCGATGTTGAGTTGTTGTTCGCGTCAGAGTGATGCTTACGTAAATATTTAAAAAGTTATGTATGTATTTCTTTCTTTGTAAGAAACGTGATTATTAAGAATAAAACTAAATTGGTCAATCAATATTCAAGGCAGACGATCCGAAAAGCAGGAACGAGCAGCGAGAAACAACCTATACAGGAGTTTCACTCTACAGTAACATATCGAGACGTGGTGTTGTACAACCTCTATGAGCCCAGGACACAGATATTTGTTTGTTTGTTTGTTTTTTTTTTTTTTAATAAAATTTTATTTTTATGAATTATTTCGACGTTACGTGACGCAGTTGTTTGTTACTCGGGTCTAAATTCCGGCAGGTTCTGGGCTCGAATTCCGTTAAAAGCTACGTGCGAATGTTCAATTTTGACACACAATAACTACAAGGCAGATCGAATAAGTGCAATTTACATGTAGTCGTTTAAAAGGGGTAAAATTGCAGTTCGCTTTACACTTAGGTTCCTCTACAACATCAGCTGACATATCGTCGGTATACTGCCATAAGTGATTAAGTCATTAATGTTATTTTGTTTAAAAACACTATTAAATTGTAGATATTAACAAAAAAATGTGGTACGTTTCTATACTGTGACGCAAC
>PNEQ01051046.1:0-14307 GCA_003012365.1 Medauroidea extradentata
CCTTCCCCTCCATCCATGCGAATGACAATAACAACCTAACCCCCCCCCCCCAACATTCCACAAACCAACCGAAAGTTACGTTAAAACTCCAGGGAAAAGGTAATACATGGTAAATGGGCTTAACATCTCGTCAACAGCGAGGTCATTGGAGGTAGTAACACGCAGCTTGGTTCAATGACAGGAGCTGGGAGAAGACTCGGCCATGGCCTTTGTTAAGGAACAATCCCAGCATTCCCCTAGAGTGACTTCGGGAAACGCATAGAAAACCGAAATCAGGATGGGCGGAGACGGGAACGGGAGGAATAATTAGTAGTTCATTTTTTAATATTTATATTCTGGCTCATTTCCAACCATCCATTTGTAAGTTCGTGAAGAAATTCTTGTTTTCTTGTTTAATGTGTTTACAAGTACGTAGGTGGTTAAGAGGTAATTTGTTTTGAAGGATGTACCTACTGGTCCCTTGGCTGAGAGCTTTAAATGTAAAAAGAAATTGCACCGCTGAGACCAGGCTCCATTATTTCATGAACATTTTCCTGTAGGCGCCTTACTAGAGAGGCACGGCGGCGCCTTTCAAAATAACTTGGAGTGTTAAACTGTACACCTTTTCTTCAGCTCAAAAGGAGTTATTTTCGTAGATTTTATACTAATATTTAACTGGGAAGCTGCTAGAAACCGTGTTGGCGACGGTTAGCAGGAACAGCCGTCGAGGTTTGAAGGCGGACAATCTTAAGGCTCAGCATTGGATAACTTAATTTTTCGCTTCTTTTAAAAATCTAACAATAATAAAAGCGCTATATGTTATTATAACGTCAATTATATTTACCAGGCACCGCAGTTGAAAATTTTAACGTATATTTAGGCTGCGATCTGTCCAGTGAATTATAAATATTTAAAAAAATACTGGACTGAATTGTGGCCACGCTAAAAGTTCAACTCTAATGTTTCGACTGTAGCGCAACGTAAATATAATTTACGCTATAATAGCAGATTTCGCAATTTTACTCTGAGAATTTCAAATTAATTGAAAATAAAATAATTCAACAATGCGAATAATGCGGAACCTAACTATCAGTGACAGAAGCGCGAACGTTGGTCCGAAGACTCAAGTATGGAGAAACTAGTCCTCTTAAGGCGGCCGCCTGTCTGGCGCTCTATCTGCGTGCAGCGTGTTCGGAGTTATGTTTTTCCTCAGAAGCCAGCAAACCTGCGTCTATAATGCTTAACTACGAAAATATAACACACTCCAGAGTACTTGTAAAATGACTTATGACCCCACGCACATTGGAAGAATTCTGTTAAAGTCCTAAATCTTGGCAAAAAATATGCTTTTCCCACGCTTGTTTCTCAAGACACATGTTCCGGATTCGTTCGAAATTGAGATCCACAGCTCTATTGGACGTTTCTACAGTGACGGGTTCAATAAAATGATAGGGTCATAGCTTAAAATCCTGCAGTAAAATGTTACGGCGAGAACACTGTGCACGAGTTTAAGATTTTAGGCGTAGAGGCGATACCACAATACATGTGCCGGCCAGCGTCGCTCGTAGCACATCATCGGTATTCACCTCACACACAAACACTGCCTTAAAGCGGTTTCGGGTGAACTCTATCCTGTTTCGAAGTCGTTGCAGCATGTCCCAGGAGAATTTAATTCCAAGAGTCCACAACAGAAGTCTCATTTACCGGCAATTACTTCGTTTCTTGCTACCTTTCACAATGTTTTCAACTAAAATTGTCATATGGTGCTGTCATACGTTAAACTCTTAAGAGGGCGTGGTACATAATTCAACGCTAAAAGAATTAATCTATAACTGTAGGTTTCTTGAAGACAATTTCTGAAAATTAAACAATAGCAATCCTAGACAATAATTTTAGCCAACGTTTTAAACAAAATTGTTTCCAGTGTTACGAACTTCTGTGGCACAATCTCTGTCGTCGGAACCTTGTGCATTTAACTGCGGCGCAAGAGATCACGCGTAACAAATTAGTAATTCTGGATAAATATTTACTCATAAAGTTGGCAGTACCATTATCTAGGTTTGTCATTGAGTATTTTATCCATATTGGCTTCGAAAAAAGCGTTAAAATGAATTGGTATTTTCAGCGTTTATTTATTTACCACGCACTCTTAAGGAATAACAGTCGATTTCAGTTTTGCAAATAGGGAGATTTGGGACATAGGAAAACTCACAGAAATTAGCTTAAAAAATACGTATAGCTTTTAACTCTGCTGTATTAAAAAAGAAAATGAAGCTATTGGGAAAAAAAAGTCAGATGCAGAGAAAAGAAAGCAGTAGTTTTTAATAGAAGTTAAAGGTTTTGTTATACTTGTAGGTTTTCCACGTGAGAAATATACTTTACTCACTTTCAGTTTACTTCCCCAACATAGCAGCTCTTTTACGTTTGTGTTCAAGCTAACTTCGATCGCTCAGATTTTTTAAGAGTTAGTCAGAAAGGTATAAAAATCAATACTTGACGCCTACGGGGTTCGTTTATTACGAAAGGAAAATAATGAACAAGTAAAATTATGAAGATGATGTCTTCGAAAATAGAGTTTTGCGTGTGGTAAAACCAACCATTTCTCAAGAATGCTAACACTGAGCCAAAAGTTCAAGATCATAAAAAAATTTGAAAGGAATTATTATGTAAAATTAAAAATTGATTATATAGAAGCAGGGCGTCCATCTTTCTCTTTTAAAGACAAAATTTTATTCTTTTGTAATCAGGAGGGACTTACGCGTAGACAAGACAGTGTACGTTTACACACAAATGGTGTTCGGAATATAAATACTTTCAGTTTGAGCGTTACCATGGTTTGATATATTGATCGCGAAGCAGGTAAAAATTTCAACTTTAATGGATTCCGGCGCTTCTTGTTCGTTAATAAGTCAAACATTTTGTAATATGTTGCTGAAAACAGTAAGTACAGTTACGATAAAACTGACGAAGGTAGAAGGAGGTAGGATTTCTACTTTCTACTAGCGAATGTTTGAGTTTTGCACTCGAGATGCGAAGTCCGATTTAAAATCCAAATCGAAATATATTTCTTGAGATCCAATTGTCGAGTTTTGTCCGGGCTTAACCAAGAAATGGTAACTAGCCTAGAGTTTTTAGGACAGAAGCATGTGTCAATAAATGTTTATGAGAAGCGGTTGGTGTTAGCCTCTTGTTCTGTTCAGCCTTGCCAACGGTCGTGTGAACGATTCAAATATAGTATCATAGGAATGATCATTTTTAGCGGGAAAAGTTGACTGCGAGGCTTCAGTGTATTGTACTCATTTCTGACGTTTTTCTTTCGTTACTGGTGAGTTCCTTGTTAACTGGACCAATGCTAATTCTGGAGCCCTACGATTAAACGTCCATGATTGGTCTGTGGACAGCAACACAATGGCACACAACCATCGGCCAATCATACAAGGCGTATAATTTGGAGGATACGGTGGTAGAAAAGATTCTCGCGATGTTAAGGGAGCTCTGCGCCAAAAAATTCATAATTTTATAACTGTATGAATGAATGTCCAACTCTTACACATTACATTAATAGAAATTTCCCATCAACAAAATATTTTTCAGTTCAATAGTTTTCTTACAAGCGCTTGTTAGTGCAGAAATTTGACAATTTTCGTTACTTACTCAAATTTAAAACTATTTAAATTATACGAATGAAGTAATTTAGAGTGAAAGAAAAAGGCACCTTTGTAATTTCGCATAAAATTACGTGTATTAATTGTGATTGTGCCTAGATTTTTGTATATATTTGAATACTTGTATTTATTTAAATGTAATTATTATTACAAAGGTGTATTCTTGTCTTAATACATATGTTTTCACTTCAAATTATTTAGTTCGTATGGTCTGAATAGTTTTTACTGTGGGTAAGTAGCGAAACTATTCAAATCACAACTTAAATCACTACTCTTACATTCGCTTTTACGAAAATCATGGAAACGAATACTATTTGATTTGTGGCAATGTGTGCAATGTGTGCAATGTGTAATAGTTGAACAATGTTTGGTACAATTATAAAATTACGAATTTTTCGTTGCAGAGCAGTCATAAATCGTCTCTAGTTGACTGGAAATATTCAAGGACTAGTACTCCTACTTAGTCATATCACATTTGGGACACTATACTCTGTGTCCCGTACAACTGCGCCTTAAAATACAATGAAGTGGTTTCTTCACTTTCAAACCTGGTTTCGCCGTTTAAAATGCAGATATTCAAATTCTTATTCGGTTAATGAAATAACTGGCTATTATAGTGGAATTTAACAATTACTGTAGGCCTACATTTGTATTACGAAAGAAAACGCCAGGTATCAAGTCATATGTATCACCAAGCAAATGAAAATATACATGTATATATACATATACACACACGCACAGATCAGTATCTCTTGCGTATCATAGATTCGATATTTTAACATAAAGAAAAAGCTTAATATTTTCTGTTTCTGTTTTCTCAATTCATAGTTTTTGGAATATCGTTTGCACCCGACGTCCCGAGCGATACTAGCATTTGTAATCACAGGGGACAGTATCAGTGGAAACGACTGCCCATAGGACGGAACTGTGGTCACCAAGCTCGTCGCTTTTTTCACGAAGAGACGTATATCAGTTTTCACAGGTTTTCTGGAGAGCAGTTAGAATGTTTTGCGTGCTCTTGTGAAAGCTGTATCAGTGAGGACCCAATAATTTTTCTTGAAGTTATTCTCGTAACATTTAAATAACAATTTGCCAATTTTACTTGTTCGGTTTATTTTAAAAATATCTATGCGTTACGTCACGTCGTGAAAAAGTCAGTGACACATTATCTAGCAGATACGACAAACACAGGTACAAAGTACGCGTGTATTCCACTCAAAATATATCGTATATACTATCGAATATAACACTTATATTGACATTAAACGTACTAACACACATAGGTTTAAGAGGTACAAACACTAAAAATTTAAAAAATATGAATGTTTTTATTACACACCGGGTTTTTTTAAAAGTGCAGCATGTTTTTAAAACCTACACTTATGGTCACAAGTATCGTAATTTAACACGTTACCTTAGCGTCAAACCAAAACATAGGCCTATAATGCTACACAAATAAAAACAATAGTTACGATTGGTTGCAGCCGTAAATAATACGCATATATAATGCATTGCAGTGTGGCGCGGTTTGAGTAGCCCAAGTTCAATGTATATAAACATTAAGAAGTGACGTATCTTGAGTTACATCAATTTATGCGAGCATAAGAGTCAAGAATTCTAAATGTGCCCACTAAGTGGTGCATCTTATGAGACGTCAGATTTTGTGGATATAAGTTAGCCCAGCGTACGACGCACAGAAACTAAAATCACCCTGTAACTTTCTTCACGTTAGCGATGTATACACGCCACTTCGTTTCAGTAAGGATAACACCTAAACACACTCAAAACCGACGTAATAAATAATTGTGATTTTTTATAAACGTTTCTTCATGAAATAGGCCGCATATGTCATGATATACCTTAAAATCGTGATAACTCACGTTACGAGTTTCACAACATTGGGGAGGCTCTGTACATAGTACGCTCGGTCACCAACAGAGAACAGGCATGTGTAGTTTTCGCAATGACCAATATATCAAATACAAGATTACAATTGAAATGTTTAATGTATTTCTGGTACTGAAATGCAAAGCCTTAGCATCACGTAATAGAATATGTTTACCCTATGTGTTAATGATATCAGTTTTGAGGATCTCTTGACTGAAACATTTGAAAATTCAGTTAGATGTATTACGCTAAGCAGGATTGAACATCAACCCAGATAAGGTTTCTTGCCCTCAAAAACCCGTGAGATATTTGGGTTTTGTGACATCTAACAGTAAGCTATGGTTGGACCATAAAAAATTACGCCTTCGGTAAATATTCTCTCTCCTAAAAACGTACGGGTATTCCGCCATTTCCTAGGTACGATTACCTTACGGAAAGGTAAGTCGGTCTGTGCTTGAATCTTTATGAGCGAAGAATAAGAAGGTTAATGATAAATAAGAAGAGAACTTCTGGTCAAGAGACTGTATGAATCGATAATTGTGAAGAAGAGATGACGAGTTTGTAATCCAGTACATATCGTCGGAATGGTTTGAAAGAGTGAATGCAAATAAACAAAACATAGACGTGAAAAAATGTATTCTATTCTTAGAATGTTCAGCCAATCACGTCAAACGGCCTCTGACCACGCAGTACCTTTGCTGATACGATCGTTAAAGTCATGCACGGTAAAAATGTCGTTAAAAGCCTTACATTTTTCCACCAACGACAAGAAAGCAATTTCGTACTTATCTTATTTCATTAACTTTTTCTTTTGAAATTGAATTAAATTTGATGGAAAAACCTGACGTTAACATTTCAGTAATAAAGTAACTTACCCCAAAAAATCACGAAGAGTAGATTTCCCTTCAGCTGATTAAATAATAATACTCGCAAAACATTATGACTTATGTAAACTTCTGTATCCTCCAACGTAGCTAAAAGTGTTCATTTCAAAATGCTCTTGAAGAAGACTAAGGAGAGAAATGCATTATAGCCATATACAACAGAACTAAATTTCGTTTAGACTTTCAAAGTGCAAAATATTATAATCATTGCTTCAAGATACACAGTAGTCATGAACGTCGGTGACTGTCCTTATCTCATTTTATTGCTCGTAAAGGAGATTACAGTCGAAATATACAGAAAGCCTCACTTTCAGAACTCTATACACATTTTACTTCATCACAGTAAAACAACCACAAAGATAACGTCTGGCTTTTTGCAGTTCGGTTTACATGCACCATAGCCACCAACTGTATGAATACAGTTTTCCCGATTCGATGTGAAAACTAATTGGTAAATGGTGGTCGAGTGAACATACGATCGTAAGTTTAAAGCTATGCGATTAAAATTGTGCCGTAGATGAAACAGTTAATTAATAATCGAGTTATGCGGAGAATGGAGCACACGTAAGGGCTCCATTAAATTGTGGTCAGAGCTAAAATAATTTAGTTGGCAGCCAGCGGCCCCACATGCAGGCCGGTCGCCAGGGGAAAGGGGGAGGGGGGCAAGAGGCACGAGATCCACCCCCTCCCTTTTCCCAAAATGTTTGAACTTAACAATAGTGAAATGGAGTCCAGATCCCTCGCACCTTACGAAAACTGCTATTTTGCACCTTAGAATACAAATTTTTCCTGTGGAGGGTCCCCGCACCATCGCTTTATAAATGTGGGTGGGGGGGGGGAGTTGATGTTTCTTTACAACAATCTCAAATTTGGGAATACCTAACGTTTTTCTTTGGTGTATAAGAAAGTCATGGTTACTAACGTAAAATAGTAATAAATCCTATAAAACGAAATTTAAATTCATTAAATTCACTCCCGTTCGATAAAAATAATGTCCTGTATGTGACCCAGCCTACATGCACTCTGAGACGAACATCCTACTACACACTAGATCGGCTATTTCCACTATCTTTCAGTAAGTACTTTACAGATTGACCGCTACTGCGTATCCTTATGTGAACATTTTCAACTGTCATATTTATATTTGCAGAATGTGAAGAAATGAATTTGTCAGTATTACATTGCACTATGGTGAAATATTTACATTTCAAAAACATACAATTTATGTGACTTTCTTTAAGTACATTGCACGAATATGCAGATAAGTATCACATTAATCCAAAATAAAATAAATTTCAACACGTATAAAAGCTAACTGCGAAACAACCAAGAACTTACACTGAAATTTGTTAGATAACTAAAAATATGAGTTTGGGTAAGACCTCAACTTCAGTTACTGCATTATAAGAAATAGAGTATAAACTAAGTAGGGTTTTCGAAAATTCTCATTAACCGTATAACATAAAATTTATATAATTGTCTTACTCTAATTAAATAGGTGAGATCAAGAAGGAAAATATTCCACTATGGCCAACTTTCGGGAAACAAGGAAAAACTGTTTTGACACCAAACTGTACATTTAATGGGAAAATTTACATTACACATTTGATTGTTAAGATTTACGGAAACGGAACATTGCCTGAAAATCATAATACATTTATGTACAAAAAGTTAGTTATATGCAATCAAAGTTGAAGGAGTGTTTTCCCTTTTAATCTCGTTGAGTCGAGGACATTCTAAAACTCGATGAATCAATCATTTACAGATATGTTTTCATAATACAAGTTTGCTTGAATAGTATGTTTTATGTTACAATACCTACACTATACGAACCACACATTTACAATGTCATATGTTGTACATTTACAACACTGTATACTACATAAACAAAAAAAAAACACTACCGCAGCGATTCTCGCGGCGAATAGTCAATCATGCCATATCGCTGACGTTAAGGAGGTAATGATTTCCTTTTACACATAACTTTAAAATTAATATTCCTATAGCGGTGTAAGGATTCCTAGAATCCTTTCTTTATTTATTTCAATCAATGAAGCTACATATAAAGTACAACTTGCCTATATCAGTCCATGTTCGGTAAAATATTGAATGTTTTCCTTTTTCATCACACACATTCAATTGTGAAAAATGAAGGGAAAAATATTAAAATACATTTACAGATGAATTAACATTGAACTTCGTGTGGATTGTTGAAACTTAGAATTATTTTACGTAACTAACTGCCAACGTGAAGTTTTCTAACTATTGTCTTACTTAAAACACGTGCCACTAGTAAAAATATATCTTTAAAGGCAGTTTTCAAGAGTATAAATAACAATAAATCAGCTTCTATCTGGGGTTATAATATATAGTTAGTGGTAGAACTCTACAAAACTGTTAGAAACATAGCTCTCAACACACGTCTTACTATGTTTACGATGTTTATTTTTTATTTTTGGGGATGGTACAAAATAAAAATATTATATTGGTAAGGGTGAATTTGGAAATGTCTAAGTTAAAATGTATAGTGAAAAGCAAGGTAAGACAAATTTGCAATATCCTGTACTGCCTTTATTGACATTATTTCATACCAAAATATAAGTAAGTTATGCAGCAGATGTTCGATATGGCGGCCCCCAGCATCGTTGCAGGCATAACAGCATCGCAAGACGTCCTGTCGCATTCAATGTAACATTCATGGCAACGTTACAACACCAAAGGTAGCGAGAATACTTGTTATGTACTAGTTTCAAGTAGATAAGATATTTGTAAAAAGTCCACGTGGAGGGATCAGGCAAACTACATACGTACAGGCTGTTCCAAAAATGTTTCGCGATGTTATTCGCTAATAACATTTAGCTGAAACGTTTTTGGTTCACCGTTACCTGTATCACCTTGTCATTATTCTTCTCCATCATCCCTCCAAGTTAGACTTTTCATTACGGAAACATCCAGTTAACATAAAACATTTAAATATGCACAAGTGTTAAGAGGCACAAATCACAACCGCTTTTATGTTAGAAAATAAATGAATAATTCAGGCCTAAAATTAGCATGTTATGGATTATTTGTTTCTCGTACCGCATAATAGATACCGACAGAGTGTCTAACTGCATATACAACAAATATCTCCAAAAAAGGCGTACAATAAGCATTTAGTCAAATGCAGATCCAATCATACTGTATTTCTTTGAATAATTTACTAATTGTATACTCTGCGTAAAATTGACACGTATAAGGTTTGAGGCTTGAAAAAGTTTAATAATAATTTAATGAAATCTTACTAGGGATCTTTAAGGATATTCCAGAATCAGTAGTGATAAGTAACAATTCGCAGTTGACAGCTGGCTAACCCCAGAACACTGTTGTTTGCCGAGTACTATTTTTAAAAACATATGTATGAGTTAGTGAAATAATTTGGACATATGCCATTGCAGTACTATGTCGTCGTATAAAACCAATAGAAAACCGAAATAAACAATAAAGAAAAAAACACGCCGAATTGGTTGACTAGGCCGAATTGACAACAGCAAAATCGGCGTGTTTTTCCTATATTGCAATTTCTTGGATCACGCTTGGTTTTCTTACACGACATAACACTGAAATAACGCATGTTGCTAATATTTCTCTAAATAGTTTACCACCATTGCAAAAATATTTGAAAGACTTTAATTTCTATCAAAACCTCGTTCTCAAAAAATCTAAATGAGTGCTGGAGTTGTTTAATGAACTTCCAACTATATTCATGAACAAAATGTTTAATGAGTTATTTAACTTCAGCTGTATTAGTATTTGTTTTAAGTCGTTCTCGGATTGGTTAGCAACAAAGTGCATTCAAGCCGTACGCTTGGACTGGACCAACTGTTTGTCTGCTGACTGCACGATTGATTGTGAAAACAAACACTATTGTATATTCATTACTTTCAACTGGTTATAGGTACCTCTCTGACTAATGAATGCTAACTTAAGGATGGCCCTCACGTCTACTTCTCTCTCCATCAAGTGTTCACAGCACGTAAGTTGGTAGACTCAAGGGACGGGATCGTTGGCAGCTAATGTATTTCCCTCGCAACGAAGCCAACTTTAATTTGCATTGTTCGTTGCAACTATTGAATAGTCACTCGGAGATTTCTTGGGATTGCATGGGGTTATAATTGATAATATTTAGTTAAGTTTTGAAGAAATAGGTTCACCGCAAGCTGGCTACTGGACATTACGCCTCTAATAAACGTTTGCGATTAGTCAGTTGAATAAACGTCATCTAATCATTAAAGTGTGCTAAAAAGAAAAAAAAAATTTAATTTTTTATTTGAACCGTGCACTGGATAACGTTTATGCATTAAATGAACGTAGTTACTTTGATTTTAAAAATGTTCACATTTTGCGTTTGAGTGCATTTTAAAGTCGTAATTGTACTCTTTTCAACTCGTACGAATAGTCAATAACTTGCAGCGAAAATAGAAGCACTGATCTATACCAAAAAAACTGAATATACTTGCAAACGTATAGAGAATAAAGTCACACACAAGAGAAGGTTGATTCACGAGGAGATACCCATATACACACTACTTATTCTGCCATAAATTGGAGTGAAACATGTCATATACAGGTGTGCGAAAAATCTGCAGCTGTGTAGTTTACCGAAAGGCATATTTCTCATATGAAGCCATAAACATACAATCTACACAATTCCTGAGGCGCTTGACTGTTAGATTTATCTGCGACTGTTGATGTTTGACTATATACAATACTGTCTGATAAAAAAAATCAATCCTTTTCTTTGGCATTCTATGAGTCGTGTTTTGAAATGTTCCGAATCGCTCTGAAAACACTGGGAATAGAACCTAAATGCATTTTAAATTTTAGGTTCCTGTTTATGATGGTAACTCCTCGTGAATCAGATCATGCATACAACGTACGTGTATCTAAAAAGTGGCGACAAACTATAGTACGTTATTTCGGAGGTGAAAAAAAAAAGTTTGATGTATGGAACCCATGGTCAAGGTCAAACATAAATAGCTATAGACGCGTTTCAGATAATATTAAAAAATTATTGTCACATTTAGGAAACCGTTTGCTTGACAGAAACAAATTTCCGGTTACCAAATAGTTTAACTGAAATGAGTAATAACGTGAAGAGTTCGTTCATTTAATACATTTAACGTACTTCAATCCCGTTGAAAAGGGATGACACCACCCTCATTTTCGAAGAAAAAATCAATTGACAGTAAAAATTAGCTGCTTGAGATCAAACATGATCAAATGGTGGCAAAACTAAAATAATAATTGCCTTTAGCAAAACTGTCTAACTCTCATACCTTAAGGGCAATAATTAAATATTTGTTTTCACAGAAAAGTGCTATTCCCTACCAAGTATGCAACAAGGAAGGACAAACTACGTGCCACATCGTAGTGACGTGTAGGCACTTGGTTTGTGACAACTCGGTTGTTGCATCGTATAGTAGGGCTGCTAATTACAATGGTGCGCGTTGTGGTTCCACCCTCCCTTCTCATACTATCAGTAGTGTAGATTCCGTTCCCGAACAGGTGAGAGGATTGTGGAATACAAACCCACACTTCACTGAACGTTGCATACATTCTGCTGCAAGTATACAAGACGACATGGCAACCTACTGTAAGGCAGAAATGAGAGAAATGGTTCTGCTTTACCGTGAAGTTAAAGGAAATGCACGAGCTGCTGCATGATGTTATAACGAGAGATTCCCAGCTCGGAGGAAACCTCATCGCAAGACCTTCACAACTGTCTCCCGGAGACTGCGTGAAATTGGCACGTTTATGGTGAGAGGTGGCTCTGGTCATCCGGGGAATGTACGTACACCGAATGTGGATGAAGAAGTTCTGAACGTTGTGGAAGAAAACCCGTCAACAAGTACTCGCGACATTGAGCACGGAATGGGCGTTTCCCATTCCAATGTATAGCGTGATATGCATGAACACTTGCTACGTGCCTACCACGTGCGAAAAGTGCAGGCATTGTCCCCGGCAGATTTCGCCCTTCGACGTGATTTTTCGCAGGGATTCTTGTGTCAGAACCACGGCCGTAGAAGAACAGGTCTGGACACTCACCTGGAAACTTGACCCCCTTGTTGTTTGGTTGTAGTTCGCCAAGTTACCGAGAATATTGTGTTTTATTGGCTCTGAAGTTAGGGCGGTCGGACTCAAACTCAGCCCACTTCCTTCGCACTAAGATAAACAATTTACAAAAACTTATTTTTTTATCAATTTATGTAATAGTTCCTTTGCTCACAAATTTAAGAAAAGGTTCCAGCAATCTTTATTTACTTTATAAATTTAACAATGTAAAAAAGTGGGCGGAGTTTGAGTCCGACTGCCCGCATTACAGCGCCAAAAAGTACGACATTCTCGGTAACTTGACGAACTACAGACAAACAACAAGAGGGTCAAGCAAAATACATTGGTAGATAGGCGAGTGTCCAGACCTGTTCTTCTACGACCGTGGTCAGTACACATAATACACTTAACGTCCATCGTATTGTTTACTTATGAAGCGACATTTTCGCTAGATGGTTTCCTTAACAGCACGAACGGTCACACTTAGGACAAATTTAATACTTATGCAATTGCCATAGTTTCGAACTAGCAACAGTTCTCATTGAACATCTGGGCGGGTATTGTAGGTGATAATTTCACTGGGCCCTACTAGTTGCCATGCCGAATGAATGGACACATGGCCCGCCAATTCCTACCATTCATACTGCCAAAGTTCCTGGAGCATGTGCCGATTGTGGTTCGGCGACGTATATGGATTCAACACAAAACGACAGTGCCAATCCACATTACACAAGAGCTGTACGTAATCACCTCATCATGGCATTTCCAGCACTGTGGATTGTAATAAGTGGTCCTGTCCTGTTGTGTGGCTGCTAGAATGTTTCCCGTGGGGGTTCTTCAAGAATGTGGTGTACGACACGACCATCGAGTCGGAGGAATATCTGATAGCTAGGGTGATGACTGCCTGTGGCAAAACTCAAAATACACCAGTTGATTTCGATAGAGTACGCCAGTCTTTGATAACGCCGACCCAATAGTTGCAATGTAATAAGAGGCCACCAATTTGAATACATTTAGTGGAGTTGCTTGTGAGGGTGTGAAATGAAGTTAGTTTGTTTGACTTTAATTTATTTACATATTTTATTTGTTGTTTAAGTAAGACAATCACACCTATACTGTAATTTATGCTACTCGCTAAGGTTTTACCACACACAAAGTTGCAGGACGCATTCTACTACAGCGCAACAGCAGTCAGTCATTTCTAGTTGCGTACTTAGTAGGGAATATCACTTCTTAATGAAATAAAACATTTTATTGATAACCCTTAAGAGGTATGGAAAGTTAAGGTGTCGAGTGAACGACTGTAATATTCAATCGTCGATTAAATCTCAATTACTCATATAAGTCGATGGGATTTTTTGCCGAGTAGATATTCTACTAGCAGACATCTATATATATAAAAATGAAAGGTGACTGACTGACTGACTGACATATCAAACTGCAGCCCAAACCACTGGACCTAGAATCGTGAAATTTTTTGTGGGGGTTCCCTTCAGGTCGTAGGCGAGCACTAAGGAGGGATTTTTCGAAATTCGACCTCTAAGGGGGTGAAAAGGGGTGAAATGTGTTTCCGAAGAAACGTCGATAGAGCTCGAACCCAACGGCCTATGATCGTGATTTTTACTTTAATAGGACACTCGTAAAAATGCATATTAGCCAATTTAAGGATTTTTCGAAGTTCAACTTTTAAGGGGCTGAAAAGACGTTAAATGTGTTTCCAATCAACTATTGATATCTATCGAACCCTTCGGGATAGAGAGTTGATATTCACTTCAAAATATTGCTTACGTAAATACCCA